>OVBA01001494.1:0-43615 GCA_900406435.1 Lepidium aucheri | reverse complement strand
ACATAATTAAAGCGGAGACTTCACGTGAAGTCTCCATTTTGAGTGAGGAGAATTCAGGTGAAGTCTCCTCACTCGCCGATGGGTATAAAAGTCATTTTGTTATCAGTTTTTTTGTTTGGTCATTAAGGGTAAAACAATAATTTCCCTACCCTTGTGAGTTAGTTTTGGAGATCAAAACAAAAGGAATTTATTTTTGCATTCAAATTGATTTGATGAGTCATTTTTGATAATTTCCCTTAAAAAACCCTTATTTCATTTTATTTAGTAGTGTTGAATTTATAAATAAAAGATTAATAACAAGCTTTTTATTGACATTTTCAATCTTAAGTCTGAAAATTTTCGTCAAATAAAAACTGACAAATAAATGTGAAGACGACTTTTTGCCCTCCACCATCCTCCAAGTAATTATCACTCGGCGAACTAAATGTATACTATTACTATCTTTGAAAACGTTGTCCTACTTCGACGTGAATTTACTGCCGTGAGCATGACGTAACTGGATCTTACTCCAATTACCAAAAGTATCCTTTCCGATGTTTGTATAAAGGAAGTTGACTCAAGGACATATTCGTCAATCGTAAAATCAATATGAGTACAAAACAAAATGACTCGACGACTTTAAATGGTTTATGATCCTGTCTTCTTCTCATTCCTTGTTCCTTCTTCTTCGTTTACATAATTCCCTTCCAGTCTATAAATAGCCAACAAGATATTGCGCCGCCGTGAAACTTTGAAGGATATAATAAGGCGAAGCTTGTTGTGTTGACTTCTTCGAGCCTCCTCTCTTCTTGTTTTGAACATCTGTTTCGTTGTTCCACGAAATCATTATCTCTGTCTCTCTCTCAGAATTTCAACTAGATTTATCTTTTCGTATTTCGGTTTCACCTGAAATGGGCAATTGCTTAGATTCATCAGCTAAAGTGGATAGTAGTAACCGTAGCACTAGCTCCCATGCTAATTTTGGTAAATACTTTATCTCAAACCTTTACTGCTTTTTTGGGTTCTATGTTAAGTTTCTTGGAGAACTGTCCTTACCAATTGGGTTTTTCGATTTATTTTCTGGGTCAATGTTTAATCTTTGAACACGATGTATCAAATAGTGAACTCTCATTATTGTTCTCCTCTAGATCATCAAAGGTCAAACCTTTGGAATTGCTCTATTTATTACTTGTGATCTGATCGATGTTTAGTTGATTACATACATTGATTGAAACATAGACAGTTAATGAGATTTCCTATGATTTAATTGATCGTTTTTATAGCTTCGTCGGCCTCAAAACTTTCAAGCAAGACAAGTGGTTCCACTGTTCCTTCAGGAGCAAGCTCAAATTCTTACAACACAGATAGCAGTTATGGATCATTACCAGCACGGTTTAGGACAGAAGGGGAGATACTTTCATCGCCAAATCTAAAAGCTTTCACTTTCAATGAACTAAAGAACGCAACTAAGAACTTTCGTCCTGATAGTCTACTAGGCGAAGGAGGTTTCGGTTGTGTATTCAAAGGATGGATTGATCAAACGACTCTCAGTGCTTCACGACCTGGTTCTGGAATTGTTGTTGCTGTTAAGAAACTTAAGCCTGAGGGTTTTCAAGGTCACAAAGAGTGGTTGGTAAGCTCGTTTTTTCACCCTGTTTTGGTTCACAATAACATGTTCTTCACATTTACCGTGACTAATGTGTGTTTTGCTGACATCACAACATTGTTTTGGTATTTTTCAGACTGAAGTAAACTATCTTGGTCAACTCAGTCACCCAAATCTTGTCTTACTTGTTGGATATTGCGCGGAAGGCGAAAACAGACTTCTTGTATATGAATTCATGCCAAAAGGAAGTTTGGAGAATCATCTTTTTAGACGTATGTTTTTCTCCAATCAAACTATCGAATTTAAGATGTAGCTTATATGTTTCTCTGCTTTTCGGTGTGTTATAATGATTGGTTCAATGGTTCTTGCAGGTGGTGCGCAGCCTCTTACATGGGCGATAAGGATGAAAGTGGCAGTAGGTGCAGCTAAAGGACTAACTTTTCTTCATGATTCAAAGTCACAAGTGATATACAGAGATTTTAAAGCTGCTAACATTCTACTCGACGCTGTAATAATCCCGAGCAGAAACTCTCTTCATCCTCTTTCGGGATTTGCTTTTGATATTTAACCGTTTGGACTTGTATCTTAATGCAGGACTTCAATGCTAAGCTTTCGGATTTCGGTTTAGCAAAAGCAGGTCCTACTGGTGATAACACACATGTGTCCACAAAGGTCATAGGCACTCATGGATATGCAGCTCCTGAGTATGTAGCCACAGGTTTGTTCTATAAACTCACATTGTCCATTGCTCACGTGGTATTAAACTAGATAAATCCACAAGCCAAATGTATGGTTTCAAGAATTATCAGTTTCTATGTATGAACGTTTTAAATAGCTTTTCCAAGAATGTTTCAAAAGTTTTGACCTTTAAATTTTGAAAAAGTTTATTTTTCTCCAAAATGTCATCAAAAGCTTTGACATTAACCAAAAGTCTCTGACCATTAGAGCGTTTTTGTCTCTTTGACACTTCCTGAAAGCTCTACTTCATGGACTACAGGTAGATTGACTGCAAAGAGTGATGTGTACAGCTTCGGGGTGGTACTACTGGAATTAATATCAGGACGACGTGCAATGGACAGTTCAAATGGAGGAAACGAATATAGTCTTGTCGACTGGGCGAAACCATACCTTAGTGATAAGAGAAAGATTTTTCGCATAATGGATACAAAACTTGGAGGTCAATATCCACAAAAGGGAGCTTTTACTGCTGCTACTCTCGCACTGCAATGCTTAAATCCCGATGCAAAGCGCAGGCCGAAAATGTCAGAGGTTTTAGTCACCTTAGAAGAGCTAGAATCCGCTGCTAAAAGTGGAACCAAACACACCCCATTGGGATCTCCAAGATCTCATCATTCCTCTGTTGTACAGAAATCGCCGGTAAGATATAGTCAGGATCGGCCTCTGCTGAATATGACTCCTGGTGCATCACCTTTGCCTTCTTACAATCAATCTCCGCGTGTAAGATGAAGACATTTGATTTCAGAAAAAAGCTCATGCTCTTTGCTTGTATGTATAATAAATTTAACTGCAGGTTTTGAGATTCAGGTTTGTCTGTGTACATAGAGAGAAGTCACTGAAAATATTTATACAGAGAAGGCTATTTACTCGAACTTTTTTGTGTCTTCAGACATAGAGTAAACTGAAGCAAGATATAGATATAATAAACATGAACTCTACCAAACACTCTAAACGCACCAAAAGAAACCAAAATACAGAAGAAACACAGCAAGTAGTTGGGTTGGATGATGAGATGACATTCTCTTCTGCCTGAACCTTCACCGTTTCCACTCAGTTCTGGTCGACTTGCCTGAAACAGTCAAGAACAAAATGGTTAAAATGCTACTAATCTAAGTGAAGCTTATGAAGGTTAATATTGAGTTTTGCTTACCAATTATGTCCTTAGAAGAAGTAAAAGATTTGTTTCCATTTATGGATCCTCTTGCTGAGGCTAGGAGAAGTTTGTGAGCCCTTGGAGACATAGTAGTAGTACTCAGCTTACCATTGGCTGGAGAAGGCAGCGAATGGCGTCGCACTACCCCATTTTTCTCAGTCTTCTCTTGGGAATACCCGAAAGAGTATTCTCCTTTGACTCTGGCCTTTGCAGATGCAGTCGGGGCCATGTAGCTAGGGATTTTCCGGCCGCTATGTGTATTTCCATCATCTTGACTATCAATATTTGCAGACGGCAATGCTCGTGTTTCACTTGGCTTCGTGTTACCAGAATCAACAATATCATTCTCAGAGCTTACCTTCACATCTGAGCATTTGAGGTCTTCAACTTTATCACTGGTCACTGCAGTTTTGGGTTCATCTTCCCCCTGTTTATCAGAAACATGTGACTTTTCATCTTTTATAACATCAAACTCTTTGGGAACTACGTCAGCGGTATCTTCCGTTTCAGCAAACTCAATACTGTTTTCTCCTTCAAGGACCTTCCCTGAAAGCTCCCCTTCAGGCTCTATCTGCACAGAATCTGCAGTTTCTTTTTCATTTTCAGGTACCTCAACATTGTCTCCTCCTCCTTCAAGAACCTTCCCTGAAACCTCCACTTCAGTCTGTATCTGCACAGAATCTGCAGTATCTTTCTCCTTTTCAGCAAACTTAATATTGTCTCCTGCTTTAAGAACCTTCCCTTCAGGCTCTATCTGCACAGAAACTGCAGTAACTTTCTTCTTCTCAGAAGATTTAAGGGTGGGTTTCTTTGGCCCGTTTGAAAGAGAAGATCTTTTGACAACAGGATTGGGCTTCACATCTTTGATCTCCAAAGGAGACCCCTCCTTTGAGGCGCTTCTACTTTTCCTCGAATTGGGCTTAGCCTTGTCACTCTCAGTTCTTAGGGGATCCTTGCTAAGCATGGAAGGGTTCCTCACATTTCGTTTAGGTTTACCACTTTCAGCCGTAGAACGGCTAGAGCCAGTTCCACTATTTGGGACGGATGGTTTTTTGGTACCTCGCTTTGGCTTTGTCATTTCTGCTTCAACCACTGCTTGATAATTTCGTTTCTTTGACTGAGGTTTTGGAATCTCAATCCTAGCTGCTCGTGAACCAGAAGACCAAACTTGCAATAGTGTCCAGCGTTCAAGCCAAACCTTAGCTGAGTTAGGTTCCTCGGGACCATATTGGATCTTCAGAGGAAATGCAGTTGGTGAAGAAGCTAGAAGCTGAAAAGCCAGAGAAACATATAGCCAACGTTGTGATGCAGAATTGGTAAATCCAGGTTCATCGAGCAGGAGTTACGGAAACTATTATTCTACCAAGAGCCATGAAACATAAGTTAAAAATACCTTATCAACATAAGCCAACTTAGTGGGATTAACCATCCAACTACATGAGCTCGATTGCAGAGCTTCCAAATCACCAGCTTCCTAATAGAAAGAAAATTACAGCTTGATTATAAACATGAAATACCAATAAAATCAGCCAACAATGTCACCAAGGCGTGATACAGAGATTCAACCTTATGTGTTTTTTGACATTGAATCCCATTGTCTGATGATCTAGCTTTCTTGCCACGAACAAGAGCCTGGAACTTCACAATTCCCCATATACAAGAATATGTAGCAATGGCTTGTCTTCTGACCAGGTGACCACGGATTACTGCCTGCAGCCTGATGATACCTTTAAGGGTTCGAAACGCTCTTCGTGCCTTCAGTAGACAAACCAAAACATCATCATCATTACCAGAATCTTACAAGTCTCAACTCTCTTCACATAGATTTGTCTTTATTTCGGCATATAATAAGTACCTGATGAGCTCTGAAGACAGCTTGAACCTTAATTGCAGCATTTTCTAGCTCGACTTCTTCCAAGTTATTCATTGACTCAATATTTTCTTTCAACTCATCACCATTGTTTGGAGAAACCACATCTTGAGCAGTAGGAGCCGAATACTCCAGTGGTGGTGAAACCAGTGGAGGATTAACCGGTAAATTTGACAAATCTTCTGTCCCCGATACCACGGCATCTTCTTTCTTCGCAGATTTCTTTGCATAGATAAACAACATTACAGTTCTGTCCACATCTTTATTAAGAAAGAATCAAAAGTCTAATATGCTCACCAGTTTGTCGCTTCGGTTTTCCAAATTTGACTTTGGTGACTTCTTCCCAAGAAGCAAAGTCTTGATCCATTTACCAGGAGTTTTTCCCATTCTTAATAGAGCAAGATGCTGTCTGAAATAGCAAGTTGCTAAATATAGAAACCTGCAAAAGAACAAGCTAAGTCTGTGAATTTCGCAAGCAAAGAAACAAGCTAATTCTGTGAATTTCAATGAACATGAAGAAGGTGCAGCTGAAAGTCTGAAACCTATTTTGACAGGTATCAATTCCTAAACACAAAAGCATAAACTTTCTAAAAGATCAAATATAAACCCTAGAAGCAAACTATACCGCAATTCACCAGCTGAAGTAGTAGGTTCAATGAAATGAGACAAAAGAACATGAATCAAAAGATTAGATATAGAAACCTGCAAAAGAACAAGCAACGAATCCATCAAATAAAATAGACGCATTAAATGAAGTGAACAAAAGCAGAGATCTTGAAGGCAGAAGAAGATCCAGGAGAAAAAAACAAATACACAGGAAAAGAAAACCTATAAATTTGTTGCAGAGAGCTGGTAAATTTCCAATTGAGCAAGAAAACCAAAATAAAAATCAAAACTTTTGAATTAATTCAGAACCGAGCAAGTGCGAAAAGAGTAATCAACGATCAAAGATTAAACATGAAGATGAAGAATGAAAACATAGATCTGGGTAAAAATCAAAAGCAGAAAATAATTGTAAAATGATGTAATAAGAAATTCAAACGTCAACCTCAGAGAATTGAATGTAGCTAAACGATCACTCAGCTAGTTTTTCGAATGTTGTCTCTAACAGTCCCCAACAAGATCAGTGATCTAAAAAGGCTAAAAAGCGAAGTAGCTCACAGTGAATATTAGGCTCCCCAACGGTTCCACTGATAGCGAAAGAAGAAGATGATGAAGACGAAGAAAAAGAGAGAGAGAAATAATTAATTAATTAATTAAAAATGTAAGGAATGGACAAAAGAAATTTGGGTACAAAGTGACGTCGTTTGCAATGATGTGTTGGCAAAGTCTTTAACTAGGCTTTTCTGGGCCCAATTAAAGGACTCAAATGGATTGGATTTACAGATATACCCTCACTTTAATTTGGATCACAACGTTGATTTAAAGTGATAATTTTTAAAAAAAGAAGAAAAAACTGGGAATTAAGGGTGTCATTATCCAAGTGGTTAGTCCAATCCAAATGTCTTGTACTTCAAATCAATTTTTAGATGAATATTTATCGAGGTCTTGGTAAAATTATATTAAATTCTAACCAAAACCATTTTCATATTCCATAAAAGGATGTTTCTTATCTGCTCTATTTTGGTGAGAGAAATTGGGCGTTCCTAAGTACATGGACCTAAAGATGGAAATTATTGGGCCTTAAATTGGTTGGAGAGATATGGTGGATATAAATTTAACACGCCTATAAGCCCACATATATAAACTTAATAATAATCACTGAAAAAATTAGAAAAGGATTTTGTAATAATATAGCAGAAAGAAAAAGAAATGCATGCTATAAGTTTGTTTTACAATATAATTTTTTTGACAAAAAAGTTTTATACTAAAATGTTAGTAAGCGTGATCAGTCTAATTCTACTCTACCCTGAAACTTTTATATAATTATGAATGTACCTAAACATTGAGGCACTTGTTAACTACACACAAAACTAAAACTAAAACTCTAATTCCACCCGAACTATCAGATATAATATCAGGAACACCCGAAATTTGCCTCTCTTTTTAATTACACACAAAATCATAGTTAAAAATCTAATTTCACCTGAACTAATATACATAGCATCAAATATACCCAAATTATCAAGATTTTTTTTTGTCATATATAGTCATTTTCGGGTCAAATTTTCCTGGGTTTTTGGTTCTATTGGTTTAAGACTCATTCGAGTACTTTTAATTTTTGGATCGGGTTCAGTTTAGGTATAGATCGGATCCGAATTCAGTATTTTTATTTATTTCATAAGAATTCAAAATTCAAAATCGAGTAGAATTAGATTTTTAATTTTAATTTTGTATGCAATTAAGAAGAAAGACAAACTTTAGATATTTCTAATATTATGTATGAAACTTTCGAATGGAATTTAAATTTAAATTTAAAATTTGTGTATAATTAATAAATAACTCAATATTTAAATATATTCATATATATATATATATTTTAGGGTGGAATTAGAGCAACCACCTATTTATGATACTTTGGACAATATCGCCTAGTACAAGGCAATGGCATGTGATGTGCTAACTCTCATTTTATCTTCTTTTCCCATTTTAAATATAATTAAATATTTCTTCAATCATGATTACTTACCATGTTCTCAAGAAAAACTTGGAATTTTGTGACTAAATATTAATTTTGTATTTCGTTTCGTCGGCTTTTTATGTGTGATATGCCTCTGATAAAATCTTAGATATTTAACTCAAATTTGCTACTAGTTGGTGTTATAAAATTATTGTGTTTCGAACATAAAATCTTTAACTTAATTTGATGACGTTCTTGTTTTGGGATGAAACTTGGCTACTTTCGGTGTTGGTGAAATAGTTTGGTCTTGTATAATCAAACTTTATTTTGTTAAAAATTGTAAATCAAAACCTTTAAAATGAGAATCACAAATTCACAAGTCAGGCCACTTGAAAAGAACAATTGAGAGATGTAAAAAGAATAAAAGAACAAAAGAGAAAGTAATGGACAGTTCATTACAGATCACTCCAAGAGAACATTTATTTGTTAGAATCTCAACACTTTCTTTACAAAACGACACTCTTTTCTTAATTTCACCGTCTGATGAAGAACAATAATCATTAATAACGATGATTACTAAATATTTTGATCATATTATTCGCTTGTATTATTAGTTTGATATTGATTGGTAAATATAAAGAAATAAGTACGATTTACATTAGTTGTTGGTTATAAGACATGTAAAAGTGAAACGAGAAATGATTTGGTTAGGAATTAGGATTTACAATAATAACATAACACCCAAACGGCGTTAGATTTTAATTGCGACGGTGACTTCGGATGATCATTAACGGCGTTATCTCATCAAACGTCGATCATTACGTTGACGAGGTCGAGGCTCAGTTAGCACGTGACTTCTTCAACGCGCGCGTGGGATTTAATGGTCAACTGTAAGAAACTGGAGCCTTTGTTGACTTTATAGTTTTTACTAATAATTAATTATTTATTGTAAAACCAATATATATATATATATATACGTGACTTTCTCAATGAGATTTTGTTACCACTTAAAAAAAATAGAAAATTTCGATTTAATATGGAACTTATCAAAAATTGAACTCCAACAATAATTTATTAAATAGCCAAGTTTTTGTTGACATTATTGATTTTATTAATAATTAATTATTTATGTAAAACAAAAAATATATTTATGGATTTTTTAATGATATATTATCACCACTTTACTAGTATTATATTGGGAAAAATGTTGATTTAACACATAACTTATCGAAATCGTCAAATTGAACACTGTATTCCAACAATAATATATTAAACAACAAAGTTTTTGTTAACTGTTATTTAAACTTTCAACTTATAGTTGACTAAGCCAATTAAACCCAACATTAATTTCACTAATACAAAAGTTAACCCTGTTTATGCCTGTTAATTCTCGTGGTTAAATGAAACTTTGTGTTTCACTTATGCTTTGTGAAACAAACAAGTTTGAGTTACGAACCCTAAATCCCTATATCGAGAGAACGAAAAAAATCCCCAAATCTCTTTTAGTCTCGTTCTTCCTTTCAACATAAAACAATTGAAATCGAAAATGATAAGGAAGAAATCAGAAGCTATGAGAAGTCCTCAAAGGTACTATCGCATGATAGGTAGTCCTTTAGCAAGAGATTCTTCTTCGCAAAACAAGTCTCAACAAGCATCAGATATATTGTTACATGAACCAAAAATTGAGCGCAATGATTTTGACGGTGAAGAAGAGGTTGAAGATGGGGAAAACGAAAAGGATAATGGATAATATGTCGAGGAAGGTGGAGATCGTGTGGGTGTTGAGGAGGAAGAGTGTAATGACTTCGAATTTTATTTCATGGGAGAATGGTGAACATGAAGACGAAGAGGATAACAGAGATGATGTATGGAATGAAGAAAGGGTTTCAGATCCATTGTCATCAGACGAAGATGAAGACAATGTGAATGATGTTGGTGAGCATCCTGAAGAAGATGAAGAGAGAGTTTACATAAAGTTAGGAAAGACATTCAACTCGCCTGAAGATATAAAAATAGCTCTATTGAGGTACTCACCGAAGTCACAATTTGATATTAAGATGTACAAATCTGAGTATAACAGAGTCGATGCTAAGTGTTTAGATAATCGATGTCCATGGAGATTCTATTGTTCATACAAGAAGAGGTTAAGGAAGATGCAAGTGAAGATGTTTCATGATGAGCATACTTGTTGTAAATCTGGCCACACAAAGATGCTAAAACAGAAGACAATAGCGTGGTTGTTTGAAGATATGTTGAGGAAAAATCTGAAGCTAAAGAAACATGAACTGGCAGCTAAAATCCTTAGACAGTACAACGTCACGGTCAGTGAAGAGCAGTGTGCTAAAGCAAAGGCAAGGTTTGGTAAAGAAAGAACAACTACTCACGAGGCTCAGTTTGATAAATTTGAGACTACCAAGCTGAAATTCTGCAGTACAACGAAAACTCAATCTTTGAGACTGGAATCATTCAGGGCTGTATATTGGCAGCAAACAAAAGTTTCATTGACTTTTTATATGCTTTGATGCACAAAGGAAAAGATGGAAAGAAACTTGTAGGCTAATTATAGGTCTAGATGGTGCATTCCTTAAGTGGGATATTAGAGGTCAGTTGTAAGGATAGATCCTTTAGCATGGACAGTTGTTGAGATTGAAAATGATAGCAATTGGGACTTGTTTATTAGATTATCGGCTGTTGGTTTAGAGCTACAAGATGGAAGGAGTGTTGCTATTATTTCAGACAAACAAAAGGTAGTTTCCATGGATTCAAGTTCTCATTTTTTCATGAAACATATGATTAATATGTATTTTCTCTTAGCGGGGTTTAGTCAAGGTTGTACACAATGTACTTCCACATGATGAGCATCGACAATGTGCAAGACACATTATGGATAATTAGAAGAAAGACAATCATGACATGAAGTTATGTAGTCTTTATTGGAAGGTTTCTCGCTATTATACTCAAGGTGAGTTTGCTGCTAATGTGGAAGCACTTAGAAGGTCAATCGACCAGCTTATGATAGTCTACAAACCTTACATCCCGAGACATGGTCAAGGGCGTTTTTTAGATTAAGAACCTTCTATAGTGACATTTTGAAAAATCTAAGTGAGTCCTTTAACATAATCATTAGACAAGCTAGGAAGAAACGATTATTAGATATGTTAGAGGACATAAACAGGCAGTGTATGGTTGGGACTGAAAAGAGATCTAGATTAGCTGCAAAACTCAAGACACAAATTACTACGAGGGCACATGATGAGATAGAGAAAATGATCCAAGGGTCACGCTCATGCTCAATTTCATTTACAAGAAACTATCTGTATGAGGTTGATAATGGTGGACTAGCTACAAGGTCGACATGAATGTTATCTTTTATTTGTAGTCTTCGTATGTTATCTTTTATTTGCAGACTTGAGATGTTGTCTTTTATTTTCTGAATGTTTTAGACTAGAGAAGGTTATTCGCTGAGTGTTTTAGACTTGAGAATGCTGTCTTTGAATAATACTATGTTAAACAATTCTGGGTTTATTTAGTGATTTCTATTTTACACAATATCATTATATCAAGTTCAAGTCTATAACCATTACGGTCAAAATATATCAATACCAATGACATTAAAAACAAACAATTATCTCGATTACAAGTCTTAGCACCTTACCAAACAACCACCTTGCATATTTTCATCTTACCAAAATCGACAATAGTCTTAACCCCTTACACCTTACATACTAGACAATGGTACGATTTTGCTTTCAGCAACTAAGCTTACACAGACAATGACAACAATTAAGATGCAAATAACTAAAGCAAACCCCATTTCATCTTCATGTTCACATTCTTGATGTTTATTTTGCTATTGTCCACCTCTTCTTTTAGTTCATTGATCACCAACTTCACATCCTCAAACTCGGATTTCATATTCTGCATTTTTGTTTCAATCATTTGCAGTTTATGCAAACTTGCTTCAACTTCTTTAAACATAGATTCCTCGACCCATTTGATCAAATAATTTTAACAAGACCAACTCAACTACACATTAGATACTATTCGAAATATACAAATGGTTCTAACACAAACATGAAATGACAATTTGATTTTTACTTCTTTTCGACTTGCACATTTAAAAAATGGCCGATCTGGGTTTTCTTGTGTCTTTGATGTGAGAATTTTCACATATAATATGCATCCACACTTGGAAAGAAATCCAAATCCATCACCATATCGATTAACAGACTGCGTATATGAGTTTGAACTCATTTGAAAGACACTAGAAAATCAGAGCTAGGTTTCTTCCACAATCGAATTTGGGATTTTTTTTGTTTTCTCTCGATTTAGTGTTTGTAACTGAGAAATTTTGTTTCACAAAGCATACATAAAAATCAGCATTTCATTTAACCACGGGAATTAACGGGCATAAATGGGATTAACTTTTACCGTTAATGAAGTTAACGTCGGGTTTAATTAACTTAGTCAACTATAGGTTGAATGTTTAAATAAAACTCAACAAAAACTTTGTTGTTTAATTAAGGGTCGACGACCTAGATCCCCCCACAAAGTATTATATAACACTAGATCCACCCCAAACTTTGCCTTCTTTATAAATTTCCCTCGATTAAACTTTTAAACCTATTTCTCCCCGATTAAACTCTTAACACTTATTTCCCTCCTGATTAAATATCGTGGTTCAAATCAAGTAAACCTATACCAAACCCATTCTGCACTAAAATTAACCGATCTCAGAACTAGACTTCTAAATAACCCGACTCAACAGTTATCCCCAATTTTTGGTAAAATAGAACCATAATTTCAAACATCAAAAATCACATGTTTAAGGAGTGAAAATTGGAGATTAGATTGGTGATGTATTTCGATTATATGTTCATGTAAATCGCAGGTTTGATTGGTGATTGGTGATTGGTGATATATTTCAATTTCGAGTATCTAAACGTCTGTGTATTTTGATTTGTGGTGTTCCAAGTTGAAGAATGAATAACGTTTCGGCATGCCAAGTAGCTCCTCGAATGCTAATTTCAGAGATTGATTTGTTTCTGGGATTCCAACAAAATGCTAGTGCGATGCTTCTATAACTTCGAGGATGTCAAAATCAGATAGAAATCCATATCGGCGTTATTACCGTTGTTCATATGCAGATTCACAAAAGGTAATCAGAACATTGATCTTGCTTTAGTTAGTTAACATAGTGTAATGCTTTAATCTTCTGTAATATTATTGAAATTTTTTGTTTGGTTGGCAATGATACTAAACTCACTTGTTTTACATTATAGTTGGGAGATGATAAACATATTTTTAAATGGGTGGATGAGGCTATGGTGGATGAAATATAGAGACATGATAAGAAGATGATCGAGATGGAGAGTAAGTGTCTAGAACAACAACAAATTCTGGTTGAGCAGCTACAAGAGAAGATTGAAAATGAATTAATAGAGAGAATTGAGAATGAACTTATGAAATCTGAATGTAAAATGAAAAAGATTGTTGTATTTGCATTGGTTTTAGGTGTTATGGTCATAATAGGAGTGATGAAATTGTTAGAGTGATTTTTTAGCTATTGTTGTCGACATTCTTATATATTGTTGTCAAGTTTGTAAGCTACTAATTGTTATAATGGTTTGTTTGAAATGATATCTTATTATGGCTTGTTCTTTACGAATCATTGTATCCAGATTTAGCTTACTCAACAAAGGAGGATAGTGCAGAAGATAGTGCAAAAGTCGACAAAGTAAAGTACAATAAGACAAATGATAGTGGAAACATGTGAACGTTAGTCAAAAAAGAAGGCTAATTCAATTAAAATAAACCATCAAAAGTAACAATTCTTGTCATTCAAACACATATCTTGAACCAAAATAGCTGAGTACAAAGAGCATTGAAGCTCTCGCAATAAATCCAGAGTACTAAGAGCAATAAAACTCTCACAAAATACCGAGTACCAAAAACAATAAAGCTTTTTAAAAACAGACTACTAAGAGCAACCACAAGCTCATCTATTCTTGTGTTAGAACTGCAGAAGATTGAGATTGAATTGCAGTAGATGGACCACCACCAGCAAAGGTTTGAGTTTGGGAGGACTACCCGGGTGCTACCTGTTTCCATTGGAGAATACAAATCTGTGAGCCTTCTTACTATTCTTTAACAATACAAATGCAAAGTACACATTAAGCAAATAATAATAACCTTCTTTACACCATGAAACCTAGAGTTGTGGTTTGGTTTTCCACAAACCTTACAATGTAATCCTCTTCTTAATGGTATTGTCTTTCTTTGGAGGAGACTCATTTTTACCCTTCTTTCTTTTCTCTTTCTTGGTTTTTTTTTCCTTCCAGGCTGATTTGGTCCAGGTGGCATTTGGAGTTTAACATCTGAAGCAATAGGCCAGAATTTTGCTCCTCACATTGGTGTTATTCCAGTAGAGTATATTTGTATCCACATTTCAGTCTTGAACCAATGAGCTACATAGTCTTCTATTTTTAACTTAGGGCTGATGATGACAGCGTACGCATGCTTGAAAGGAATACATGTGATGTCCCAACGCATACAAGAACATGTTTTACCTCTTAATTGAACCCGGTAAAAGCAGTCTCTACTCACAACCTGAAACATGTTGTTTGTTGACCTATAAACCCTGCAGTGTACAACTAATTCGTGTCTTCTTGCTAGATAATCCTCAGCATATGGAGTACAACGACCTTTATGAGTCTCTAAAATTGTTTTCCTCTTCATAATTCAAACCATGGCCTGACGAGTAATGATCTCTAACATTGGCACCATTGGTTTCTCTCTAGCCTTCACAATGTTGTTGTTGAAGGACTCAGTTGAGTTATTCTCGATATCTTCACAACGGTTCCCTTTCTTGTAGAAAGCCCTACACCATGATTTTGGTTTTTCGTTCAACACATCTCGATAGACATCCTCATCATACTCCAATATGTGCCTTAAATTCTCTCTATGTTCGGCTTCAGTATAGCTCCATGCGAGGTTCCAAATGAATGGCTTCACTTGTGTCTTCTTCCCATGACTTTTTTGAGATTAACATAGATATGTCTCACACATATTATATGCTCAATTCTCGGCAACTCAACATCAACAACCCGAATTAAACCCTACATGAAAGACATAAAGCATCATTAGAATCATCTACACTGAAGTATTTAAGACTTCAAAAACATGAAACAACAATACCTTTTGTCGATTGGAGACTATGATATATCCATCACCATCACCAAGAGATAGATTTTCTTTGAATTTTTTGATAAACCATAACTAGTTTACAGTGTTTTCTACTTGAACTATTGCCCATGCTAAAGGATAGACTTGATTATTACCATCTCTACCTAAAGCTACTAGTAGTTGACCTTTCATTTTTCTTCTAAGGAAATACCCATCAACGCCTATAAGATGCCTACAATTCTGAGTCCATGACTTCCTTAAAACATCAAAACACACATATATCCTAGAAAACACATCAAGACCTTCAGAATTGGTATTTGACTCAATCTCAACAGACAAATTTTGGGTTTGAAACCAATATTTCAGCTCTAAAGTCCCTTAACCTCTCAAATTGTTCATCATATTCCCCCTCTATCTACCTCAATGCCCTATTTCTTGCAGCTTGGCAGTGTGGTCTAGACACATGTAAACCTCACTTCTCAAACACTAATTCCTCTATTTTCATAGGCATAAAGTATTCAGGTTCTTCCCTAATTTTATCCAGAAACATAGAAGCTATAACATGTACCTTTAACATCTCACAATGGCCATTAATAGAGCAACTATGACTAGAACTGTAATTCCTAACAACCCATTTCGGTGAACCTCCATGAGTAGAGCAATAGATTCTCCATTCACAACCGGTTCCATTACAAGCATAAGACAATTTATTTTTGTCATACCTTGTTTGTTTGATGTCTCTACCTGTCTTTAGTGCATAATTAATCATCGTTTCTTTGAAAGCTAAGGAACTAAAGAATGTCTGACCAACTAACAGATTTCCATTTCCTCGTCTGTAAAGATTGTGTTGGTCTAACTCTTCTGTTTCATCATCATTCTCACTGTCTGGATACATGTTATGATGAACACAACCTTCATCCACGAACCTCTCTGTCTCATCCTCAACATCGAGCTCATCACGTTCTCTCATCTCATCTTCGATGTCATCTTCAACAAAATCACCACGCTCCATAGTTCCACCGAAATTGATGATAGACATCACCGATATCAATTTCTACAACAAAAATTTCAAGCGATTTCCACATAATTAGGCGATTTAGGGATTTTTAGTTGAGCATCACTGATATTTTTTTCTCAGTTAAGCGACTCTTCTCTTTCGATTTTCTACTAAACAAACGGGCTAATTTACATTAGGGTAATCGGGTTTTTCAATTGGGCAAAAATATGTTTAAGTTCGGTTTAGTATTGGATTAGTTTATTCTACGGTTTACTGTACCGATTTTACAAACATAAATCGATTCGGGGGGAAATAAGTGTTAAGAGTTTAATCGGGAGGGAAATAGGTGTTAAGAGTTTAATCGGGAAGGAGGAATAGGTTTAAAAGTTTAATCGAGGGGTATTTATAAAGAAAGCAAAATTTGGGATGGATCTAGTGTTATATGACTCTTTACTTAATTATTGCTGAAATTCAGTGTTTAATTTGAATCTTTGGGTAAGTTTTGTGTTAAATAGAAGTTTTTTCTGTATTTTTACTTTTGTTTTATTTTGTAAAAATAAAAGAATTTACCTTGCGGAAGAAAAGTACAATTACGAACATTTATCCGTCAAACAAACATGTGTTTATGTATGTGTCACATATCGGCGCATTTATATGCATCTGTTTTATATTTCTAATAAATGTATGGATTTTTTTGTGTGTGGTTAAGTCTAATAAATGTATGTTTTAAAGAAAGCTCTGATCCTCTGACCATTACAGTTGAATTAACTAGTACCAAGTTGAATTAAACAAATTAATGCAGTCGTCAAAATTTTGGATCAAATGTAGATAAATATAGTCAACTGTTTCTGTATTTCATGTGGATTCTACGTATTTTTAGGATCTGATTATTTTTTCTTTGAAAGGAAAAGTATCATCACCTTCTTCGAAATAGTAAAACAGTCTGTCAATGTGAAACTGATTAGCAATAAACACATAAAATATGTATTTATTGTCGTCTTCTCGGCATTACTTCTGTCCACTGAAACTGGACTTTCTTTCTTGCTCTGTCCCATAACATTGTTTAATTTTTTTTCTCTCCCAGTTTCCCGAGAAAACCTGTCTCTCATCTCAAAATCCTCAAGAATTTATGTACAAAAACACTTATTTTTAGTACTAATCAAATCACACTAATCACACAGGAAATTTTTGACAGATTTTTTTCTGTTGTGAATGGTATTCCTTCCTCTAGCCAAAGTTACGTCTCTCTTCCTCTGTAATTTTCCTGAGAAAATGCAGAATTCCTTAACAAGCAAAGCCTTTTCTCTCAGTATCATTCTTATTCTACTTCTTCTGCCATCACTCTCGGAATCACAGCTAGCATCAAGTGAATCAAGAACTCTTTTAGAAATCCAAAAGCATTTACAATATCCACCGATTCTTCGATCATGGAGCAACTGGACCAATTTCTGTTTCCTCCCTTCTTCTCCTTCCTTCAAAATCCTCTGTTTCAACGGTCACGTAACCGAATTAACTATCACCGGAAACAGAACAGTTAAGCTCCCTAGAAGTTTCTTCAGCGACTCACTCTTCACTGTTGTTACAAAACTCTCGAACTTAAAGGTCTTGTCCCTTGTCTCTCTTGGCATCTCTGGTCCTCTGCCTCCAAAGATCACCAGGTTGTCTTCATCTCTCCACTCTCTGAATCTCAGTTCTAATTTCATCTCTGGCAAAATTCCCAAGGAGGTCTCGTCGCTGAAGAACCTGAGAAGTCTTGTTCTAGCTAACAATCTGTTCAATGGAAGTGTTCCTGATCTCAGAGGATTGACGAATCTTCAGGAGCTGAACTTAGGCGGTAATAAACTCGGCCCTGAAGTAGTTCCTTCACTCGCAAGTAACTTGATTACTGTTTCATTAAGGAACAATTCATTTGGCTCAAAGATTCCAGAACAAATCAAGAAGCTGGATAAGCTCCAAAGCTTGGATCTCTCCTCTAACAAGTTCATTGGTTCAATTCCAAGATTTCTGTTTTCACATCCTTCTCTTCAGAATCTAAGTTTGACACAAAACTTGTTGAGTGGATCACTATCAAATTCGTTGTTATGCAGCTCCAAACTTAGATTTATAGATGTTTCTCGGAACCTTCTAACTGGAAAGCTTCCATCTTGTTCCTCATCCAAGAATCAGACAGTGGTCTTCACATTCAACTGCTTGTCGGCAAATGGTTCTCCTTATGCAAAGTATCAGCGTCCAGTTACCTTCTGTGAAAACGAAGCAAAGCAAGCAGTAGCTGCTGTGAAGTCTGACTCTACGGATCATGAAAAGAAAGAAGAAGATAAAGGAATCGAACTTGGATTGGTGATTGGCATTATCATCGGCGTGATCCTCGTTTCAGCGGTTTTGGCTGGCTTGGTTTTGGTTAGGATGAGAAGATCAAAATCAAAGGAAGAGCCTTTTGAAGCAAACAACGTTGATAAAGTCTCTGTCTGCAGTACCAACACCAGGTCCACCGCATCAAAGGCAATACCAGATCTAAGTAATAAAGTCTCTTACCTTGAAATTTGGAATCTTAGTTTTCACCACCCATTAACCTTAACTAACTCAAGTATTTCACATGTAGGACGTGTACCGCAAACCATGAGATCTGCGGTTATTGGACTATCACCGTACCGAGTTTTCTCTTTGGAGGAACTAGAAGAAGCAACCAACAATTTTGATGCAGCAAATCTATGTGGAGAGCAGGTAAAGGAATAAGTGAATGAGACTTAATATAAACTTATAATCAGTCTCTAACTTATCGATATATGTACTTTCAAATCAGCTGTACAAAGGTTGTCTTAGAGAAGGCATAGCAGTGACAGTGAGATGTATTAAGCTGAAACAGAAGAGTTCAACACAAACTTTGGCTCAACAAATGGAAGTTTTATCAAAGCTAAGGCATATGCATTTGGCCAGTGTTCTTGGGCACTGCATTGTTACTTATCAAGACCATCATCCATATGCCGGAAGCACCATTTTCATTGTCCAAGAATACATCTCTAACGGATCTCTGAGGGATTATCTCACTGGTAATACCTGAAAATAAATTCTGATTATAAGTTAACATTTAGATTTTTGTTGGGCAACTAATAGCTAGAAGATGTTTTTGGCAGATTGGAGAAAGAAAGAGGCGTTTAAATGGCCACAGAGAATGTCAATAGCGATAGGAGTCGCTCGAGGAATACAGTTCTTGCACACAGGAGTGGCACCAGGAATTTTTGGGAACAATTTGGATATAGAGAATATTCTACTTGATGATACACTCACTGTGAAACTCAGTGGTTATACTATTCCCTTACCATCCAAGGTATCAAAATAATCAGAGATGAGCAAGACTTAGATTCTACCTATAAAGATAATTTCTCATGAACAATATTTTCTTTCGATGAATTTCCAGGTTGGAGCGGAGAGCCCTAGTAGTAATGAAGATGGAGAGAAAGAAGATGTGTACCAGTTTGGAGTGATACTACTTCAGATCATCACAGGAAAAGTAATGGCAGCTGCATCTTCAGAGTTAGGAAGCTTGAAGCTTCAGTTGGAGAACGGTTTGAGAGACGAGCCATCGGTGTTGCGTAGTTTGGCAGATCCGTCTGTGAGAGGATCATATGCGTATGAGTCATTGAGGACCACAGTAGAGTTTGCCATTAACTGTCTTTGTGAAGATCAGAGGAAGCGACCATCAATAGAAGATGTTGTATGGAATCTGCAGTACACAATTCAAGTGCAGCAAGGATGGACAAGTAGTGGGAACCTCGGGCTTGGTGGTACATAGATGTTAAAGGGGACGATATCTTTGTCATCGCAGGAGTGGAGAAGCGGTTTAAAGAAAATCCAATTCCCATATAAGAAGACTAATGTAATTGTCATCAAAAGTGAGAGTCCGAGCTTCAAAATCAAAAGTTACAAGTCAAACGATTTCAGAACAAAACTACTGAAACGAGGCCAGTGTCTGTAATTACTCGAAACATATAAGTAAACATTACGTTGGAACTAAGAGTACCTTGTGGTACCTACAGATATCATGTTCAAGCTTCATATTTTAGGGTAAAATTCGGATTAGCGTCACAAATAAAGCAAAACAATTGTAGAGGCAAGAATGGGTAAATATAAAGAGAAGGCCACAAACCCTTAAGCAGGGAAATTGCAATACAAATATATATACACAAAAGTGAATAATTCAGTTGGATTGGTACACAGTTGTTTTTCAAGGATGCTGGGTAACATTGAACCAAGCATCATATCACTTCATAGTTTTTGAAAATACAAGACATGAATGAAAAGACAAGAGAGCTGCTGTTGGATGAAGACATTGTGAGACAGGAGAGAGAGCTACAAAGAGCTTACAACTAACTAGTACTAGTCAGCAGTCCAGCTTTGCTCAACAACATCACGCACTCTTCTATTGTACTCGCGCTTGCTTTCGCTGTACATCCGAGCGGCTTCCGAGTTTGCAGGAGAATTCGGATTAGGGTCACAGAGCAAGGACTGCAATAACAAGGAGCAAAGCGGATTACAAAAGAAGAGAGCAGTTTTAAGCTTTAAAGGCATTAGGAGATGTTGCTATTTTAGTATTATTACCTGGATGGACGTAAGTATAGCAGCGACATCATAAATTGGACTCCACTGGTTTTGTAGAATGTCCAAGCAGATACTGCCGTCTGCATATACTGCACAGCAGGTAGAGAAGATGAACGTTAGTTGGAGCCATAAACTGAGAATTAACTAGGTGAAGAGAAAATCATGTTGTAATCTCCATAACTTACTGTTTGGATGGAACATCCGTGACACAAACCGAACAGTTGGTGGCTTATTTGGATAATCTTCAGAGAACTGCAGTGAGAGTTTGAAAGTACCTGACAGAATCAAGCAAGAGAAATAAGAATTCACCACCACAACAATCATAATATCAAGACGCATGCTTCTTGCCAAATTCCAATATAATTACATAACCTTACCTCCATCCCATGGTGTGTCATCCGGCCTGCAAGTTTAGAAACAAAAAGGTCTAAGTACATAAATGACAAAGTTAGAGAAATGATTGGTCGGTGTCTAGGGTTCTTAGTTCGGGTACCCAAATATGACAGCATTCCAAAGCATAATATTATTGTCTTGTGGGGCTCCGCTTATACCCGCAGGTGGGTCTTGCTGCAACCTCTTAAAATCTCTCATTAACCTCTTCCTTGCTGGAGTCGACATCTTCCTTTAGTCTATAAAAAGAAACCCATATAATCCATCACTCAGATATCTACTACACATGATCAAATAAACGTTTTTTAAAGGTTCAGGTATGCTAAAATACTAAATTTGTACTAGATTGGAATCTTCCTAGGAACTCTACTACCTATGATAGCTAACGAGCTTAGAAGCAAACATCAACTGCAAACTATTGAAGAAAACTCTTTTCAAAACTAAGAATTGAACCTAGAAACAGCTCAGCGTCGCATCAATCCAAACTAGCTCCCCAAGAAAAGAAAAAAACTGATGAGAAACAGCACTGATGAAAGTAAATTCCACGGATCCAGCAAAGGAACATCGATGGAAAGAGATCAGATGAAAAAGGTACCGTGGAAATAGATCTCGTCGTTGAGTAAAGGCCGAGGAGAGGGAAAGATCGTGGCTAGAGAAAGGTCGTCAAGCGAACATATGTGCTCTCGACGTTGACCGCCGGTGATTAAAGAAGTCTCGATTGAAGTTGAGAATAAGGTCGGCGATCCTTGATTTCACCGAGCGATGAGAGAAATGGGAAAAAGCTGTCAATGATTCGTAACAACGTAGATAGTACGCAGTAGTGACGACGATCTTCTAGAAACTTGCTCCTCTGACATTTATCTGTAAAGTTGGATTTGCTTTGGCCTTTCGCCGAGCGAGCGAACGGCTCCGAACCGGAATTAAACCGTTAGGGCGAACTGTACCACTAACCGGATATAATACGTTTAAGACCCAACGAGTGATGTTATTGAACAAAAAAAATATATACACCAAATTGACATTAAACTTTCTTTAAGCTCAATTTGCGTATTTAAGCCATCATATGATACATGTATTTTAATCTCTTCTTGCTTCTCCAATCTGTTCCTAGTCAAACATCTTGTTAGAGCCTTCATTCGAGTCATACAAACTCGTATTTGCGGTTTAATTTATTTTGACATTTCCTTTTGGGTCAAAAACAGCTATTAGTAAGACAAGATAATCGACAGATATATTGAGATACAACCGCCTAACCAAAAGATCTGGCTTTTCACTTCCACATTTCGTCAAAAGGACTAGAAAAATACTACTTTAAGTCTCTTCTGCTACCTACGAACGAAGATCAATCTTCACAAACCTAATCAACAAGCAACAAAAAGATAGGATGACCTCTAGTGTAGATCTAAAATTTATCATCTATTCCATTCATAGTCCCCTCCATAGTTGGGAGAAGCGTTGTTGTTCATGCGGTTTGCGTCTTCTGGTTTGATGGAGTTTGCAAATGCATGCCAGCCAATAAGGTAAGGCAAGACGAACTTTGCAATACCAAACAAAATGGAGTTTTAGTCAAGATGATTATTCACAAGTGCACTCAGGTACTGTGATAATGAGAGATTCTATGATCTTACGTTGAACGCAGAGATGAGGACAGCAAACTCTGCTCTAGTGATTGGTATGTAAATGTTATCATCCACATTTAAAAGCTTGTTTTGAACACCTAATATATAGACAAAGCACGAAAACCGTGAGAGGCCAACTTTAAACCTTTTGAAAACAATCAAGAAGAAGACTATATTTACTTACTTAGGTTGAAGAAGTGACCTGAACCATCTGGGAGTGGCTCAACTTTCAACACTTTCCTCACTTTTCCTTCATCACTACATGCAACACACCGATTACAAGCAAGCAAATAAGAATACATACAATATCGTTACTGTAGTGAAGTTTACCTTTTTCCCTTGAATGGATCATGGAAGAATTCACAAGATTCTTTTGGCCCTAGGCTAACTAGAGATCCGATTTCTGTAACTGACAATGAGAACACCTGCAACAATTTGACATCAAGAAACCTTTTTACCAAACTTGTGATAGCGAATAAAAGGCTGCAATTTCACACCATATCCCTGGAGATGATCTTAGCAAGATATATAGAATATAGCCCAAGGGATCATCTGAAGATAAAAGATAAAAACCAAACCTGTTTCTTGCTCCAGTCATATTGTCGCACACCAGCAGAAGGAGCGAACTGGAGCAATAGGAAACCGTCTTTCGACAACTTGAAAGCTCCAGACTGCAAAATACAGACATCAGAAGGAATTCTCGAACCATAATTATACAATCAGAGCTTATGGGTCTTTGGGGATAGAGACTTACGTCTAAAGCCACAAACTCTGGTGCTCTTGGCTCCACTGTTAGTGCAGCTTTCCCTTTATATATCGAATGACCCACGTAAAATCTAGCAGGCAATCCTTCAGCTAACAAATCGAAACAAAAAATTCAGAAGTAAAACATCTCTTACTAAGTTTCACACCCGAGGTCTAGATAAGAGTTCTCATTTTGGATATCCAGCTACCAACTTACGACTCTACCGAACATTCTTATGGTTTCAACCTTCCAGTTTCCAAATTAAACAAGCTGAAACCCTAAAGTAAAATAACCAATTAGATGGCTTTACCATTTTGCGAGGAGAATGAAGGCGTGGAAGAAGAAGCGTCACCAAACCTCTGCTTCTCGAAGTAATCCGTCTGGCGGGACTTTACCGAGAGCTTCACCGTCCTCATCGTCGGTTTCAAGGTCAGTCCATGCCGTTTCACGGCGAAACCACCGGCGACAAGCACTGAAGAAGAAGAGAGAAAGCGAGGATTGGAGTTGACCGCCATTGAAGGAGAAGATAAGAGTTGCGACATCGCTTATTGTTTGTTCCCTCTCTCTGTGTAGAGTCTGCTAATGCGAATTCCGAAGGAGGGAGAAAAAGGTGCTTCCTTTACACTCTCTCGGAGTCGAGACGAGACAGAGAAAGTGACAACTTTTCATTAATTCGACTACTACAACTTTACTTTCAAAACATTACGAACTCGCCCTAAACTTCTTAAACATCACAAACAGCCCCAAAACTTCTTCAAATTACAACGGTCACAAAACTTCATACAATAGACAAATGTAACGACTGTACACGCGTGACGTGAGTATCTCGTCAAAACAAGAATTGAGATAACCAGTAGCCGAATCAGGTTGTTGGAGGTATAAACCAATCGAGTCTGTATTTCATCGATAAGCTAGTTAATGATATAAATTATAGTTTTTCGTTTTGTTTTAATTGTTTCTTGAACTATGACTATTAGAATATGAGTTTCCAACCCAAAATTAATCGGCAATGAATGGAGTGGTCCATATCTTATATATACTATATAAAATAAGGTCTTTTCCAACTTTCGATGTGGGATATTATTCTCTAATACGCCCCCTCGAGATAATGGCTCTTTGGCTATTAATCTCGTATGCTTGGGGATGGATCGACGGCACCAATATTGGGCATGGCTTGTCGATAATTGGACCAATCGGATCGGGTTGGACAGTATGGATCGTGGGTTCTGATAGCATATTAGAATATGGGGTTCCAACTCAAAACCAATTGGCAATGAGTAGAGTGGTTCATATCTTATATATACTAGATAAGATCTTTTCCAATTTCTGATGTAGGATGTTATTAATAACGACATGGAGCAGATTTGATGTCAAGTTTCTTTCTTGTTTAAAAGCAACAACACATGAGACAAAGAAGAGAAGAGATCAAATGATCTAAGGTAATTTGTTTTTTCCCATTTTCGTCAGAAAAACGAAACTGGATCCTATAAAAAATAATAAAACCAGAAACTGCACATTATCTATGCACTCTTAATTACAAAACACCACTCAAAGAAAAACACTCTCTCTTGGCATTTTTTGTCCATTGTTTGTCTTGAGCAATAAACTAAAACAGAGCACGAGCTTTGTTTGTCTGTTGTTGTAAAGTGGCAAAATTGGTGATTTTACTCAGCAGGCTTTACCCTGTATGCAGCCAAGTACTCCTGCGTCCATGGTGAGTTTCCGGACCATCGTTCCTGGTTTAGGTTTAATTGCAAAGTTCGCTGGGACCGGGTTTACCGGTTCAGGGCTCCATGCATTTGCTTTTCCTGATTCCACAAAATAAGCTCCGTTGAGGAAGTAATCTCCTTCTGATTGCCAATTCCAAGATTTCCATTCAGAGAAAGGTGTGTACTCTCTCTTTGTAACCTGCTTGGCTTCCTCATTAGGAGGAGCAATGAAACGGTTTCCTTGACTAATGATTGTAGGGTTCATGTTTCCACCAATTGCATACATTTCCCAATGTGTGTAATCATTGTTTACCACATGGACTGTTCCAAATCTGCAACGAGGCATTCTCTGATGCAATCTCTTACCAAAGTGGTTAAACGCAACAGTTACCTGCATGTGCTTATCGATCACGTGTTCTTCCCTCGCCCCAAACAGCATTACCTGTTCTCTCATCAAATTCAAAATAAGGCTTTTGGAAAAGAGGTAACTTTTGATTGTTTCAAACGCAACATTGAAAGATTTTTTACCTCTATATGGTCAGTGAAGTGACTGTTGGAAATAGTTACAGCAGTGGAGCCGTCAATAACATCGATCATACCATCTGCACATTTAGTCATTGAGACATGATCGATCCAGACATTGCTTGCTCCAAACAAACTGATTCCATCACCATCGCTTTTTGTCCTAAGTCCTACGTGATGCTCAGAGTCTCTGATCATCCCACCGCTTGCAGGATCAATGTTCTTGATGTAAATATTGTGAATTATCACATTACTCACATATTGTACCGTTAATCCAGCACCTTCTGTGATGTAAATGCTCGCTCCTCTTCCATCGATTGTTTTATCGCTAGTTATCATCACCTCTTGTTGAAGTTTAATGACCATGCTTCTTTCGAAAATGATCCAAAGTGGTCCCTCTCGAGTCACTGCAAACCTTAGCGTTCCCGGTTTAGGGTTGACGAGATCATCGTCAGACGCGTCGTTGACGACGTAGATCGGCCCGTCTTTTCCTCCGGTAGTTCTCCGGCCAAATCCGAGCACACAATCTACTAGTTTCTTCCGGTTTTGCTCCCAATTGGGGTCACATCGCCAACACTTGTCTATGGGATTATAAGCTATACATTTTCCACTTCGTTTTTTCTTCTTTCGACTACCTTTCACCTGTGAAAGCTCTCTCCTTTTACCTTTTGATGATACCGTGGCATCCACTGCTCTGTTAAGAAGAACCAGATTGTTTTATGAGATATCTTCTTTAACAAGTTAGGTTAAGATTCGACCAAACAAAGACAAGAACTCACAAATTGACATGGTGATTGAAGTGATCGGTGACGTTAAGTGGATGAGGATCATAAGAGCTAATGGTTTGTATCAATGCACGGTCTCTACGCTGCGTCCAATAGCTGTCAAAGTCACCAATATGGCCTCGAATCTGTGGAGCCATTATGGCTAAGAAGACGAAAACGTAGCCGCCAAGATTAAAAAACGCTACGGCCATATTTAATCAAAGCTGGTCAGATTAGTCTTTTTCTCGGAAAATCCTCAAGCGGAGGATGTTGTTAATTGGATTGGTCTGCCAGGATTAAACAAATTTAGAAAATGAAATTCACGGAATGCTTTAATAACAAGGAAGTGGAGAAAGATGGAGATTAAAAGGATCAATGGATGATTAAGAATTAACAAAGTTTAGACAACCATTGATATTTCTTTGGTCATTCTCTTAAAACCCAATAATAGAATTTGTATGCCTTTGTTTAGTCCTTTTGAGGGATACTTTTAGTTATTTTTGCATTTACTTGATATTATTTTTAGTGAGACAATTACCATATAGCATAAAACTTGAGGTAAACTATTTTTGTGTTTACTAATTATACATACGATAATAAAATACAGAGTTCCAAACTACGTACCGAAAATAATATTGAAAAAAAAATACAGTACAGGTCAATTTAACAGTAATATAGTGCAGACTCTCAAGCTAATGGGCTGAATCATCTGGGCTCGAAAAGACAATAAGTCCAGCCCATATACAGCTCATCTGGGCTGTATATGGGAATCCCTCAGTCTTGTTACACAAGTAATTACAGTTGTCGCCTTGCGGCCAGAAGCTTATTAATGGCGGGACTCTCTGTTCCCCCTCACTTTCGAATTTGAAGCAAAGAGAATTTGAGTCTCTCTGTGTGTGAGTTTTACTTCCCCGTAAGTGAATAATATAAGTTTAGACTCATGATATGTGAACTGTTCATACAACAAATTGATATTAAAATCCAAAATGTTATCTCTTTGCAGATCATCCGTGATCAATACTAGAGATCCAAAATTCACCCACTTCTTTACAAACTGCTAAAGTAATAAATAAATTTTGACCCATTTGACACAAATCTACCAGAGCATTAGTACAAATCACTGTGAATCTTGATCACACCTTCACCAGAAAATAAAGCTCCATAAATGTATCTTCCCCTACCATGTTTTAATAATTACCCGAAAAGGCTTAATTCACTGGAGAAAGAAGATTCAGAGGTAAAAAAGAAGAAGAAAACGAATAATGAAAGAAGAAAGATTCAAGAAGAAGAAGCTAAACGCAGTCGTTTTATCATTCTTCTTCTTCATCCTCTGTTCCACGTCAGATTTGCTTCTCCCTCGTTCACCGTTAGCTATTCTCGCCGGTGGAAGATGGGATTTGCTGCAGCCGAGTGTGGGTATATCCGCAATGCACATGCAGCTTCTCCACAATAACAAAGTCGTCATTTTTGACCGTACTGACTATGGCCCTTCGAATCTCTCTCTCCCTTCTCAACTCTGCCAAAGAGCCACCATTTTCGACTGCTCTGCTCATTCTCTCCTTTACGACGTTGCTACAAACACCTTCCGTCCACTTACACTACGATACGACACGTGGTGCTCCTCTGGCTCCTTAAACGCCTCCGGTTCTTTAATCCAAACCGGAGGTTACGGTGCCGGCGAACGAGCTGTACGGATATTCACACCTTGCGACGGAATTGGAAGCCTGACCTGCGATTGGGTTGAGAACAGAGCGTACCTCTCCTCTCGCCGGTGGTATTCCACCAATCAGATTCTTCCCGATGGTCGGATTATTATTGTCGGCGGAAGAAGAGCTTTCTCCTATGAGTTTTACCCCAAGAATCCTGGAAAATCCGTTTTCAATCTCAGTTTCTTGGCTGAAACGAGAGACCCGAATGAAGAGAACAATCTTTATCCGTTTCTTCATCTCCTTCCCGACGGTAATCTCTTCATCTTCGCCAATCGTAGATCGATTCTGTTCGATTTCGTCAATCACCGAATCGTCAAGGAGTTCCCGGTGATTCCCGGCAGCGATAAACGGAATTACCCCAGCACTGGCTCCTCCGTGCTCCTCCCTCTTTTGCTCAACGGAGAAACTAACCAATCCAAGACGGCGGCTGAGGTTATGGTGTGCGGTGGTGCTCCGCCGGGAGCGTTTTTAAATGCGAGGTCAATCCCTAAAATCTTCGTCGGAGGATCTCGCACGTGCGGGAGATTAAAAGTAACCGACCCGAATCCGAAATGGGTCATGGAGCAGATGCCATCGCCACGTGTCATGCCTGATATGATACTGTTACCAAACGGTGACGTTTTAATAATTAACGGTGCAGCGAATGGAACCGCTGGTTGGGAGGACGCAACAAACGCTGTTCTCAACCCGATTTTATACGTACCCGACGAGCCTGACCCAACCCGGAGATTCGAAATCCTCGCGCCGACTAGAATCCCTAGAATGTACCATTCCGCGTCTCTCCTTCTTCCCGATGGCAGAGTCTTAGTCGGAGGAAGCAATCCTCATCGGAATTACAATTTCACGGCGAGGCCGTATCCCACAGAGCTCAGTCTCGAAGCATATCTCCCGCGTTACCTCGATCCGCAACACGCACGCGTGAGGCCAACGATTATCACGGTTGAACTCACCGGAAATATGTTGTACGGTCAGCTATTTTCCATAACGTTCGCGATTCCGGCGTACGGGATGTTCGACGGAACAGTCTCGGTGCGGCTCATTGCGCCGTCGTTCAGCACGCACTCGACGGCAATGAACCAGAGATTGTTAGTCCTTCGTGTGAGACACGTGTCTCAGTTATCTGTTTTTGCCTATAAAGCTGACGTGGATGGACCAATCAACTCCTACGTGGCACCGCCGGGGTATTATATGATGTTCCTGGTTCACCGTGGAATTCCAAGTGTCGCTGTTTGGGTTAAGATTTAAAGTCAAGTCTCTCAAACCGTTGACTCTCCATTTGAATTTTTTTTTTTTTACAGATTTTTGAATAACGTTGTAAAACATTTTTGTTTGGTGAAAGTAAGAGTTAGATCATTGAGACTGAGATAGTTTTGTTGAGACTTAAGACTAAGTTATTATATTGTTGTACAACGTTATTAGTTGCTTCTCCAAACTCGTGTGGCACATCTGGTTCCATTAAGTTACTAATTTGGGCTTGATCACTGTACTAGTTATAGCTTGATCAATTAGTCTTTATTGAAGCAACAAGATTGCTTTGAACAGATAATGTGATTAAACCGCATTAAGAGTAGCTAGGTAGGAACAAGAGGGGACCCAACTTTCAGCGACATTAATGGTGTTTCCTTCACAAAACAGAATAAATATGGCTCAGAATATCATATTTTTCTAATTTACTGACCCCAAATAAATGTAATAGTGACGACTCTCCATCTTACACTACACAGTTAGTCTTTTCTTTTGACTCGATGAATTAGTGATTCATTTACTTTGACGTAAAAAAAAATTAAGGTGCACCTAGTTCTTATATACACACGATTGTAAAAGTAGTTTTGTACTATACTGTTAGCATTTATATGTAACACGATTATTTTTCATAATTATATCATGAATTTAGAATAATACTCTCGTTTCCTCTCCTGAGAGTGTGATTAACACTCAACAGTTACATGAAGCAGATAAAAAAAATTGTAATATAGCTCAACGAAACAAATAGTGTTAATAAATGTGATTGCTTGTTATTCACCAACTACATATCTACTCTACCTTTATACGTCACACACACGAGGACCTGACTTACAACTCGTTAGTACACTTTATATCTCCATTAGTAGGATTTATTGTTTTAGTATTTTATCTCTCTTAATTTAATTGTTTTATTGTATGTTCAATAGTAATATACACACTCTTTTGCCCTAAAGACACATCATTTAGACACCGTCGAATCTGTCTAGTCATCTTTTCTGTCTAATAATCATATAATAATTGACTTCTTTAATCGAAAAAAAATATTTCTTCAAATCTTCTTCATAAGAAACATTATATATACATGTAAATATGTTATATAGGGATAATGGGGCGCGTGGTTTCTTTTTGGGCGCGTGTCAAGCGATTCTTCAACCATAAATTTTTTTGTTTCGTTTCTCATCTTCTTTCTCTCCTCCGTCTTTCTCCACCATCCTCCGTCATCTTATGCCGTTGTTTTTTGCTCTTCTCATCGTATCTCGACTTGCTTCTCGCCTTGTCTTGCTGCTGTGTTTTCCGCCTCTCCCGGCGATTTGTTTGATTTCTTCTGATTTTTTTTCTGCGGTTGTTGCTCAAATGGCTTCTCTGGCAATTTCAGCTCCAATTCCTTCTCCGACTCATATTCAAGATCCGAATAAGTCTCTAGTCTCGATTTCTATATCTACCTCAACTTTAAACTCTGATTCGGCTCCGCTGTTGGTGAATTCCTCTAATCCTCTTCAAACCCCTAAAAAGGCTTGGACATCTGTTGCTAAGTCTGGAAATTTAATTACATCTTATAATCTGGATCTAAATCTTGCTGATGATGCTACTGTATCTGCGTCTATACCGTCGGAAGTTCTTACAGATTCTTCCCCTCTATGGAGTTCCTTCATTCTTGGACACTTTATTGGAAATATTCCTCATATCGGTACGATTCACGCAACGGTGAACATAATCTAGCAAAATCAAAAGAAGAACCTGAAGATTGATGCACATTTTCTCAATTCCAACTCTGTTCTTTTTAGAGTTGATGATGAATAATCCCGTGGTCGTATTCTTTGTCGCAGATTTTGGCATATTGGTGATACTCCTTTAGTGGTTAAAAAATAATCTCAAGAGTCTGCTTCATCTGATCCATATCTCTCATCCATTCCTTTATGGATAGACTTTGCAAATGTTCCTAGCTCTCTCTTTTCATATAAAGGTTTGGGGTTTCTTGCTAGCCAGATTGGTAAGCCGACCAAGCTGCATCTGAATACTAAAAAGTGTTTACGATTTGACGTAGCAAGAGTTCTAATTGATGTGAATTTGACAAAGCCTCTGCCTTCCTGCATATCTTTGCCATCAGACAAGTTTGTGAATTCTTGAATCCCTGTTACTTATCATTGGCTCCCTAAAAAGTGTACGGGATATAGTAAATAGGGACATGAATTAAGCTCCTGCAAAGCTTCAAGCTCATCTGATCCTGTTAGTATTACGCAACATCAGAACAAGGATCCAATTGAGTCAAATACTACTGCAGCTTCTGATCCAGTTCAGTCATTGCTTAATATTAATACTATTGATCCAAATTTCTCTCAGGTTGATCCAATCACCTCTACAGCGGTTGATGATCCTATTACAAGTACTACTCCTTTATGTGATTCATTAATCATAGGATCTAAAATCCAGAAACATGTTATCAAGGTGCCTACTCCTGTTAAAGTCTACAAGGAGTCTTTGGTTGTGTCTGATTCTTGGAACACTGTTTCGTGATCTAATTGCAACCCATCTCCAAGCAAAGATCCTTTGATCATATCTCCATATCGGTTTCAGGTTTTAGCAAACGACAAAGAAGAAGGTGAGATTCTGGAATCTGATCCCACTCTGATCTCTTTGTGTAAATCTTTGGGGCTAAAGTCTAAAGCTCTCAAACTGGATTCAACTAAAACAAAGGAAGTAACTAATAAACATCCTGCTTAGAAAGCTACATCTAGAAAGCTCTGATGTCAATCTTCTCATGAAATATGTATGGCTTTAATATGCCCCGCAAGCAAGCTGTTATTAAATCTTAGGTTAAGGAAAAGAAAATTTTCATTGGATGTATTCTAGAAACCCGTATTCAGGAAAATGTTAGTAAGTCAATCATGAGTTCTTGCCTTCCAGATTAAAATGTTATCTCCAACTATCAATTCAGTCGTCTTGGTCGTATATGATTTTGCTTAACGTCTGAAGTTTCTATCTTTATTATAGCCAAGAGTGCTCAGCAGATTTCTTGTCAAGTGACAAATATAAACTCCGAAAAAACCTTCATCTACTCCTCTATATATGCATATAACTTCGAGATGGATAAACACACTCTTTGGAAGAAGCTTTCTGATATTCATCATCAGAATATTCAAATGCAGCAACCATGGGTCCTCCTTGGTGATTTTAATGAAGTTCTTTCTTCATCTGAACATTCTAGAGCTTCTGATTATTTTTCAACCAAACTAGCACGAGGAGTTTTTAGAATATGGTCTTCAACTGTGATCTTGCAGACCTGGCTTTTTCTAGTCCCATCTTTACATGGTGGGAAGACGTTCTGCTAATCTTATTGCTAAGAAGTTGGACCTGGTTCTTGTTGACTTTCTCTGGCTCTCTCAATATCCTCAGTTTTTTGCAGATTTCCAGACTGGTGGTATCTCTGATCACACAAGAAGTGTAGTGATATTATCTTCACATACTCAAGCAAGTCGTAAGCCATTTCGCTTTTTTAACTTCTTGGCTGCTCTCCCCAGTTTCTTGCAAAGGTTAAATATGTTTGGGATTCATCTTCTTCACTGTATCATTCTCGCTCAGCGTTGCACATCTTTCACCGTAAGCTTAAGCTTTTAAAGTCTGTTCTTCGTGATTTAAATAAATCACACTATGGTGATCTTCCCCAGCGTACCAAATCAGCTTTTCAGGCTCTCTGTGATGCTCAGAATCAAGGTCTTACATCCCCAACTACTTCTAATCTTCAAGCAGCTGCTCCAGCTTCTTCACACTAGCACCATCTAGCTAGGATTGAGGAGGAATTTTATAGACAAAAGTCCATAATTAATTGGCTTCGTTCTGGAGATAATAACTATGCTTTTTTCCATCGTATAACTCAAGTTCGAGCCTCAAAAAATGCTATCTGAAGTCTTATTGATGAGTTTGGAAATGTTCTTCAGATATCAAAGCTGAAGCAGTCAACTATTTTAAGAGGTTTTTACAGCAGGTCCCAATAAGTTCTTCTCCCTCTAATATGACTCTTGATGAGTTAGTTGATTTTAAATATTCAAAATTAGTTGCAAGGAAATTGATCGAGCCAATATCCCCTGATGAAATTACTCATGCTGCTTTCTCTCTGCTTTCAAATAAGGCCCTTGGGCCATACGATTTTACTCTGGAATTTTTTGAAGGAGCTTGAACTGTACAGGAAGAAGGATTAAACAGCATTAATCCCAGCATGCTACTAATTCTATGAAGGACTACAGAACAATTGCATGTTGCAACTTTCTGTATAAGGTAATTTCTAAAGTCGTTGCCAATATATTGAAGATTTTGTTGGCTGATGCGATTAAGCTGAATCAAAGTGCATTTATTAAAAACCGTTTGCTACTGGAGAACATTTTGCTTGCTACAGAATTAGAAAAAGATTATCATAAGCCTTCCATTTCAGCTAGTTGTGCCATCAAATTCAATATTGCAAAGGCTTTTGACACAGTTAACTGGGAGTTCATTGTTTTAGTTCTTAAAGCTATGTGTCTGCCAGAGACATTCGTACAATGGATTTATGTATGCATCTCCACATATTCGTTTTCTGTTTCCATTAACGGTGACCTTGAAGGTTTCTTTTCTAGCTCAAGAGGGGTTCGCCAGGGTTGTGCTCTTTCCCCTTACCTTTATATCATTGCTAATAATGCCTTGTCTAAGATGCTGAATCTTGGTGCTGCCACTTCTAAGTTTGGATATCATCCTTTATGTGAAGCTGTCCAACTCATTCACCTTAGCTTTGCAGATGACATTCTGATCTTTATAGATGGGTCTTCTCATTCTATAAACGGAGTTATGCAGGTTATGACTGATTTTGGTAATCTATCAGGTCTTCAAATTAACCTATCCAAGTCTTTAATCTTCATGGGCAGGAAAGTTTATCCTACCGCTATTTCTCTTATCAACTCCACTGGTATCACTATAGATACTCTTCCCATAAGGTATCTTGGGAATCCATTAACTACTAAATCCCTGTCCAAGCTTGATTATGAGCCTTTAATCAATAGGATCAGACTTCGCATGATGAGTTGGGCTTCTAAATCACTTTCATACGCTGATAGAGTTCAGCTTATAAAGTCAGTTATTTTCAGTATCACAAACTTCTGGTTCTCTGTCTTTCAACTACCAAGCAGATGCATCAAAGAGATTGAAAGCCTTTGTTCAGCTTTCCTTTGGTCAGAAAATTCTTATGATAAACATAAAGCTAAAGTTTGTTGGAGTGATATCTACTTACCAATATCTGAAGGGGGATTAGGAATTCAGGATTTGAAGGCAAACTCTCGTGTATTTTCTTTCCACTTAATCTGGCGCATAATGTCTCGCTTTAATTATTTATGGGTTCACTGGACTCATCACTATCTCCTTTGGTATTCTTCTTTCCGAGATGCTAAAGCAGATGTTGGGTCATGGATTTGGAGAAAGCTCCTCAAACTGAGATCAGACGCTTACAATTTCACCAAAGTGGATATTCATTCAGGTAAATACACCTTTTTCTGGACAAATAACTGGAGTTCTGTTTGAAATCTTTTACTTGCCTTGGGAGACATAGGAACAAGATATTTGGGTATAGCAAGATCAGCTTATGTATCTGCTGCTTTTGATAATTCGGCTTGGCTTTCTAATTCTATTGTCGAAAGACATTTTCCAAACATTATTCAGTTTCTTTGATCTGGACTTCCTCCATCTTCTGAAGCTGGCTGTGATTCTGTCTTGTGGCGTCACTCTTCCAACGAGTTTCGTCCTACTTTCTCTGCTCTTGAGACTTGGAAACAGATTAGGCCTCATGGAATTCTAGTTTTGTGGCATAAAATTGTGTGGTTTTCTCAATCAGTTCCTCGTTTCTCTTTTGTCACTTGGCTTGCTTTTTATGATAGACTATCTACAGGAACTCGTATGAGGCTCTGGGGACAGGATCAACATTGTGTGCTGTGTGGTTTCAGGATGAATCCCGTGAGCATGTGTTTTTCACATGCGCTTTCAGCCACCTGATCTGGTTAGAGTTCTTTCGCCATTTGCTTCCTTCTGATGCTAACTCTGAGTGGTCTTCCATGGTTTCTATTCTCTCCACTTGTTCCTTTGGTTACATGGATAGTATTCTTGCTAAGATGATCTTTCAGAAATCCATCTATTACATTTGGAGAGAAAGGAATGCTCATATTCACAGTAGAATATGGACCAATACTTCTGGTGTCATTCGCATTATTGATAAGACTATCCGAAATCAGATTTCTTCTTTATCATGTAAGGTTCCTCATAAATTAGAAGGGTTACTTCGTAAATGGTTTGAAATTCGACAAAGTTAATCTCTTATTCTTTGTTCTTTGATGAATCTTTTGATTCATTATCTGTAAATAACTCTTTTTATTGAAGCAATAAATTTGAAATTTCAAAAAGATATATATGTTATATAATCGAAGTCAATTTGTTATACTGTATCCATTTTAGATTTTAATTCTGGTTTTAGAAGTCATGTACATCAGAGAAATAGGTAAATAGCTTATTTTGCATGCAGATTATGTCAACACAATGATTACGAACTGCGAAAGTCTAATAATTGAAAATGATATATAACCAAAGTAGCTTTTCTTACATACCCAAAAGAAGTATATAAAAATACGAATGGTCATACATTTATTACAACAAGTTTAATAATAGTATATAACTTCCAAAGAAATAAATAAACACAACAAACAACAGAGATATATATAAAATCCATGGCTTTAATTAGATAGCGAAATGAGTTATATGATATAACCAAACCAACTAGAAAATAAAATTAAAACCCTAATAGCTAACATAACAATTACTAAACATTGATCAAAGATTATATAAAAATTAAAGTTATTAATATAAAATCATGGGACGATCTTAGTAACGTTGTTATTACCGGATACATCAACATTGTTCAGATTGTTGATCTTCTCATTGTCATTGTCTTCGAGATTAATGTTGTTCTTCTTGGAGAAATGGAGCTTGTTGTTATGCATCCAAACCTTAAGAACTCTTCTCTTTACTCCAATCTCTTCACAAAACCTTTGAACAACACAATCTTCTTGCCTTTGTATCTTCCAACCAACTTTCTCAGCAAAACTCAACATCTTCTCCTTCTGTTCCGGTGTGAACTTTGTCCTAAACCTCTTCTTCTGGTTATATGGTTGGTGCGGTTGCGGTCTAGATACGGTGGTTACACCGTCTTCATCCATAAAATCATCAGACTCAGAGTTGTTATGCATATACCTGTAGTTAGAAACTCCGATTGGCATGATCATTTGGTGTGGCATGGCTGATCTAATCTTGTGGTGGTTAACCATGACTTTTCGTGGTTGGTGGTAAGGGGAAATGGCGGTGGCTGTTGATTCACCTTCGACTTCTTTCCGATGGAAGTTTCTGTGACAATTGCAAGCTGAGCAAGTGAGAGCTTCAATGGAGCCATCTTCACCACTTGGCATAAACTCTCCACATCCATCAGTAGCATTTCCTCCCATAGAAGCTGCATGGTTTTTGAGACACTCCTTGTACTTTATCAGAGGCTTCTTGATGATGGCGTTGTAACCCACATAATGAGGATCTTGATGATGATGATGATCATAGTTGTTGTTGCCATGACCATTACCATGTAATGTCATTTGTGGTGGTTGAGTAGTTATGTTATTGTGAGATGGAGGAGCAGAATTAGCAGCATGATGATCATGTTGCTGATGAATCATGTGACCATGACCATTACCACCAAATGTAGTGTTTAATGGAATGGGCATGTCATGATCTTCTTGATGTGCAATTTCCATTGATTTGCAAATTGTTTCTTGGTTTGGGGACAGTGAGACTAGCTAAGTAGAAAACAAGAGAAATAATTAGCAAGTAAGAACCAAAATTATTGAACTAAAGGTGAATACTTTCTTGATTTGAAAACTTGTGTGTTTATTGGAGAATGCTAACTTTTTTTAGAAACAACTCACGGAAATCATTTTAAATTGATTTTACATATAAAAAAAACACCAAAGTTAAGATAAGACCTAAATCAAAAGGACAAAATGGAAGAATACAAAAAAAAAGGAAAAAAAAACATTAGGAGTAAAGAAACTCTTTGCAAGCCTGCTCAAACAAAAGCTGACATACGCACTTCAAAAGAAAGTCTTCTCCTTCAATTAAGTGAGAAATTTATGATGACAAATTAAACAAAAAACAAACAAAAATAAAAATAAAAGGGTCAAAACAACTGTTCTTCGATGAGAGAGTAAGAGAGAGAGGGAGAGAGAAGTCAAGACTGGCTATGAAGAAATCGAATTAGGAACACATACCTTAAAGCAGCCAACTTTGATCTTCCCTAATGTGTTTCACAAGTTCAGAACTGTGTTGAAGATGGTAAGCATTAACCAAATACAAAGTGTTAAGTGTAAGAGAGAAGAGAGAGATGGAAGAATTAGGGTTTTGTGATAATTTGGATTTGCATTGAAGGAGAAGAGGAGACAAAGATTTGCATTTGGGTTTTGGATGTGAAGACAATGTGACTTAAACTAAAAGGGCTTAGAGTATTAGTAGTGACGACCTAAAGACTAAAAGCAAGAGAGAGAGAGAGAGAGAGAGAGAGAGAGAGAACCAAACTAGATATTTCCAATATTTCACTCTCTTTCTCGCTCTATAGACATATAGAAAACAACCGCATTTAATTTTGTCAGTTTTGTGAGCATATTTATTATATTAAGGGAATTACAGAAATAAATATAATCAATCGTATAATTTTAAATACTTTTGGTTTACAACGGTCTGTTTCTTGGTAAATGACTTTAGCTTAAGAATTTAACTTGACTATAATTAAATTTCATGTATGATAAATATTTTAAATACCCCAATAACAAAAGAAGACCAGAATTTTGAAGAAGATTAAAGGTGATTGGGTGATTGCTTTGCTTGCAAAATCAGACATCAAATTTACACAAATTTGAGAGAGAGAGATGTGTCAGAGAGTGGTGGGGAAGAGTAAGCAGTGAAACAAGCATGTTTATCATAAATCAAACCAGTTTACTTTCATGACTACAATATGTCAATAACTAAATAGATTAATTTTTTATGTGTCAATCCTCCTATTATAAAATTAAAGGAAAAAAATATTTGTCTGTTTACTCGATGCAACGAAGGATAATTTACATAGATATAAAAAATTTGGTTATGAAAGTTTTTTTTAATAAAAGTAACCAAGAATAAACGAAAATGTGATTATGCATGGAAGCCGAAAACAATCCTCGTATTGTGTATAATAAGTGCCTAAATTGACAATTTACACTGATTATATCTTCTATTACTCGTAAATGTGGCGAACTTTATATATTAGATGATGAATTTTGCATATAAATTCTACAGCAAATTTATAAGTTTTAAACTTTGGATATATATGTATATAAGATAGTTGGAGACAATTGATCGGTGAACATATATTTAATACGTCGAATACAACCAGAAGACTTTGGACTCTCGAGGTTGTCATGTCATGCATGTGAATTATATAATCTATCAGAAGTTACTATTACTTATGGTCCTACAATATTTCCTCTATTTATTCATATTATCCTCCATACATAATTCAATATGTTAATATCTAATAATATTTTTTATTTTTTTATCATGATGTAAATGTTAAATTTTAACAATATGTTAATAAATCAAACAACTTAGCCATTTTGACATGAACTTCCAATGTATACATGTAAAGGAACAGTATAATTACCATTGATTATAATTATGTAGCCTCATAAATTAGTATTGTAAATTAGGAAGCATGGGCAAAAGGTAGAAAGGTAAGAACTCGTTTGACCTAGAATAGTAAAACGAAGAATATTGCTTAACATTTCAGACTTACTGCTCTTAGCAATAGTAATCATTTCATAAACATTTTAGATAGACAATAAAGTAGTATTTATAATGTATTGAATATAATCTTCTTTCTCCCCTATAATTTGTATAATTCAAGTAACAAAATATAAAGGGTCCACAAGAATAAATGACGTTCGGTTGATGGTCCAAATTTTTTCACAATTTTCAAGATGTTTGTAGTTACTCGTTTCCCTATTATTAACTTTTAACTTCTATATTTATAAAGTACTCCGTAAAAAACAAGATTCCATATGCATTTTTAGGAGCATAAAGATTTATTCCTCTCTAAGATTAGTTTTTCTCTAAAAAAAGAGAAGATTTATTCCTTTTAAAAACGTACGTAATTTCGTATCACAAACTAAAATTTAAATCTTAAGATTCTTCTAAATGTCAAATGTTATACTTCCTCTGTTTCATAATATAAGTTGTTTTACCTGAATACATGAAGATTAGAAAAATTTTTGTTTTTTATATTTTCAACAAAAAATTCACTATTTTGTTACGGTATTTAATTAAGAAAAAAAAAGAAAAATAATTTACAAAAATAAAATAGTTTGTTTTAATTTTTAGTCTAGTTTTGATTTTGCAAAACAACTTATATTTTAAAATAATAATAAAAACCTTTTAAAACAACTTATATTATAAAACAGAATGAGTAGTAAATACTAAAAAATCATGAGTTTTTCTAAATTACCTAACTACTAAATTACAGTTATACATTTTGAAAACAAACCATGTGAATTAATATAAAATTAATGATAAACCTAGTGACAAGCGTGCAAAGGCAGACCATATATTTCCTTTTTAAGATGGAAACATCAGATTTTGGTCAACCAAAGCTTGTATCGTTAACATATAATCATAACTTCTTTTAACAATCTTATCATCTAAATTCAATTCAATTCGTTATATCAAGATCTTATTATGTAAAATATTAAGATTTTCAATCATTTCATATTAGCTAATCAAATTCAAGATTCCATTCACTACCACCTGGAATAATAATGATGAGTTATTTTTAGGTTTGTTAGAAATAATATTGTGATAATAACATGTTTTTTAGCATTGAAAGGTATTGATTATATCTTAATTCTATGACTGACAAGATGTTTTAATCCCATGCATATTTTCTATGAAATATAACTTTACTTCACGCATTAGTTATTAATCAATATATATATATATATGTATGTTTTCAGAGTGACTTAACCTTATACAATGATATATAGTTCATCGACATGGTTCTGTGAATAAAAGCGTATTTCATCATTATATAGACCGCAACAAACATTTAATTTGTAAGCAACAATCTTAAATAAATAAAAAACAATCTTAAATTTCACATGTTATTCATTCTCTTCTTCATTCTTATGCATGTGTGCTGTCTTGCTTTCCTCACACACCATTTCGATTAATCTCAAGTTTTGGGAAAATAACTATTTTCACTCATTTTTTATTTATGTATGCCACTATATATATATTTTTTAATTTTTAGCACTACAAAAGAAAAATATTCCTCATTCGATCTATGATTTTTTTTATGTTACAACATTTGACCTATGAATTCAATTATAAAACTTCTCCACTGACATAAAATGTCTATTACGTTGTGACTCATGAGCTTATAGGAACATTCTCACTTTTTATTTATTTTTGTATCTTTAATTAACAAATTTTAGCATGAGATTCAAAATGCCCCACATGACCACTTCAATCCAAATAAAAGTTAAATCATATGTTTACCTATATTTTTATTCCATTTCTTGGGATTTCCGACATCTAATCATATCTTATTCTATGCTTATATTACCCAAAGCCATCAACTTTGAAACCTACTATGCAACATTCTCATCCATCAATATATTGTTTATTTATTTAAAAATATTTTGTTTTATATATTTGTGTGTACATGTGTATTTTATTTATAGGCAGCACCTTCTATATCATGATTTTATCTTGATAAATTGACAAAGATATATAAATTGGAATTTATTTTAAAGTAACTTTGCTTTGAATCTTGACATTCCCTGTTTTTTTTTCTTTGCAATTTAATGAAAGTTATAATATTCTCATGTGTTCATTTCTTCTTTATAAGATAATGGTTGTCAAAACTCAAAACCTAAAGTATATACATGGGATAAAAAACAAAAGAAAAAGAATACTTATATAAGTATGTATTGTTATGTAATAATGTAAATATACATACATATCCATAAATTTGGTCAACTATTATATTATATATCATGTTAGATAACTAATACAAATACAAATCTATAAGCATATACGTATTTAATTATTTATACTAGAAACGATGCAGCAGAATTGGGGACCAATTCAGGGACCAGTTCATTGCCCATTTCCTCTAATTCAGAAATGAATTTAATGTTTGAAAATGCTTCATGATTTACATAAATATAGTGGACGAATATTAATTTATCTTTTGTTTTTCTCATTTTAACGGTGGAATATTGGTTATAACCTGAAAACACTTCCAAAGGTTTAGAAACTCTTAAGAATTTCTAAACATTATAATATTAATATTTTTTATTAGAATTTAATTTTTATTTAAATTTTAATCTTTTAAAAAGTTATGTTCAATAGAAAAATGACATGTGTAAGAACCCCATTACATTCGTTTCTTATTTTTCTTGTTTAAGAACCCCATCACATTTCCTCTTTTGTTTTTGTAATTCCCCTTCTAAAAACCTTTATTGGAGGTGGTTTAATACGGTAACTCCCAAAGAATTTTCTTTCTAATCTACTTTATTACTGATCCAAAACGACACACAACACAAATTGAATTTACAAAAGAATCTTCATCTTTTTCTTATGGACAAAACTTTAATTTGAAAAAGGCATTATCTTTGAAAGTAGCATAATTCTGACATATGCTATAAGATCCATAGTCTTTATGTTAATATCGTAATTATTGTCTCCTATTTATATACATGTGATATTGTTTTGATTACTCATGATATACGTATTAGTCTAGTTGCATTCGGCCAATTGTGAATTTTCATGCAAGCACTATTTTTATTATAAGAGCAACTCCAATAATAATACCATTTTTGATGTTGAAATTACACCAAATTTAGTGTGTCACTGTAGCAATTATACCAAATTTAGAGTTTTGGTGTCCTATTGGAGTTGCTCTAAAGTCATACACATCAACACGAAAAACATTCGGAGAAAATATCCGGTAATGTGTTTCCTATAATGAAATAATTTTCTCGACAATCGAAAAACTTTGACACAAAGCAAATGCAGGAATTCTGGAATTTCTAACACTACTGTGGGTTTTACGTGCAATCAGTTTACTGACATATCTGTTTTTTCATCACACTCACACTCATACACATATAATACTATCTTTGATTCACTTTTTATTTATTTATGTATAGATAAATATTCACAAGGTACAGTGACATGGCAGATGAAATGGACGTAGCGTGTAAGAAAATACAAACCCATACCTTATAATTTAGCAAAGTATACTAAAGGATAATAAAGTTATAGCATTACAATAACCGAATTAAAAAATTATATATTGTTTTCTGACGATACTGCGACAACATATCCATCAGTCACCNCATAGCAAAAACAAATTGAAAAGGCTCACCTTTAGAGTATTAAAAACGGAAGCAGTCACTGGTATTGCTAGTAATAAAAACAGAAAGCTTGGAGATAGAGAACATCTTTGATTCACAAACCATTGATCATCTATGATTCCACTTTTGTTGTCCTTGCTCGAAAATCGTCCGAAAAATCCCCTAAAACCCTTAGTCAGTTTACTGAATTTGACCCCCAAAAAAAAAAAACTTAAGTTTTAACAAAAAAACAAAGAAAAATAAATAAATTAAAAGTTAGAAAAATATTGTCTAATGCAAACTGGACAGGAGCTTAGGAAACGCATAATGTTTCCAGATCTTTCCAGGATGAATAGCTTGGATTACTAGGGTTTAGATCATAGACCAATAATTACATTTCTGACCACTGAACACCAACAGTATTTAAAGAAGGTTTACCTCCGACAAAAGATGGATTCATAAGCAAGATCTCACTGAAACGGTTAAAGCTGTATGGGAGGAGGCACAGAGCCATGGAGCATCACTAAGAGCACCATTATNAGTTTCTTAGTAATTATTGGAGATTAAATTTTAAATAAAATAGAGTTAAGAGATGTGTTTAGTGATTGGGGTTCTTAGTATGATTATTGGGGGTTTCTTAGAAGGGTTTCTTATGAATTAAAAAATAATTAAAAATAATTATAATAAGAAAATAATTATTTATTATTGGAAATTAATAATTGTTATTCATACATTTAGAAAAGATAAGCACAA
>OVBA01001493.1:0-43646 GCA_900406435.1 Lepidium aucheri | reverse complement strand
CCGATTTAGAGCCTAGAGATGCATCAATACCTTCCTTCTCTTTGTTTAGCACGATCTGAAAAGTGTGTGCTTGGTAAAACCCTCTGAGAAGTTAAGTAGAAAATTAAGCTGCCCGCAAAGTACTTAAACCGAGTAAGTGGTAAAGGTGAAGCGGCTAGAAGGATGTGTAAACCCGCAGCNTGTATATCCGCTAACTTACTCCATATGCGGGTTGGTGGAGCAACTTGGGAAGATGCGTAAACCCGTAATTTTTCATGTTTATGTAAGCCAACTTCAGAAAAGCCAAAATGGCACATAAAAAGAAAAGAAAAAGAAAAAAAAGAAAAAAAAATGAATAATCGGGCAGCAAAATTTTAATGAGAGGGAACCATTTAAGTTGAAAAATGATCATGCTAAACTTAGAGAAGTCGAAACATGTAGTTCTTGATCTCTAGTCTCTTTTGAGGACCGCACCAAAAAGAAATAAGGAATTAGACTAGCACCTTTAGAGACCAGCTTAGGTGATAGGAATCCATAGGTTGTATTCTATGTTTAAGGATGATTACATTACTGTTTCCAAAATGATAGAGCCCATATGTGGATTACGGTTTGGCTTAAGCAAGTTGTTTGTTAGACAAGATGTCCCCACTTTTTGTGTTCAGCTTTTCCACCTTAGGTCATTGCACTTGCTTGAGGCCAAGCAAGATTTAAGTTTGGGGGAGCTGGTGTGTGCAATTTTTGATGGTTTTAGAGTCTTTTTTTAGGTAGTTTTACATCCGTTTAGATAGATTTTCTGATTACTTAGGTCTTTTTAGGTTTGTTTTGCTTTCTTTGCATTTGCATTTGGAGTTTGGAGTTTATTCTAGGTAAAAGAGCAAAAAGGAGTTTAAAATGGAGCTAACGATGATTGGATCAGCTGCTAGGCAAAAGAAGTCATGCAAACTCGGATCGCTGCCTCGTGGATCACAGGGCAAAGACTGCTTGGAACGCTCAAGAAAAGATGCCTCAGTCAGCAGCCTCAACATATCTGCTGCGAGGGAAGACAAATCGATTACACTCAGACTATTCACTCTGCCTCAACTCCCGAGGGTGAAGATCAGAACCACTCCTCAGTACCCAAGCTCGCTTAAGGACTCCGAGGGCAAGATTCCTAGTTAACCGACTTAGGTCAGTTTGACCATTAGGGTTATTAAGATGACCCTATAAATACTCCTTAATCACTATCATATCATTTTATCTCTTGTTTAGCCGAAAAAACTCTCTCTATTTTTGTTGTTGCTTTCTTTTATGCTTGTTAAGGTACTTTGATGATTATGCTTAAGTTTTAGTGGAATGATTTTAGATTGATCTTCATCTTTACTTTCTGCTCTTTACTTTATTGTTCTTTATGTTTACGCAAAGGAGATATCCTCTGATCCTCCACTCTCGAGCCATGAGACTTGAGTAGATCCTTGTGGATCTCGAGGATATGGAGATCGGAGGTGAATCCACCGATTCACTCGCCGAGCAAACAATGATCTGAATCCAATCTCTTCTCACATGGCTAGGCTTAAGTCTGATCTCTCCCTGATCAAGAGAGATCTGATTTGGGCTGTGACCTAGGAATCGGAGACCAAGTGCCATATGAGTGATGGTTTGATCCACCGAGGAGAAATCTAGCATGTGGGTCAACTATTAGATGTATTGGACTGAACTTTAAGCTTTTGATTTGGCATGAACATGGCTAGCGCCGTAATGGATCAGTCGGATTGGAAAGGGGACTTCACCGTGAGAATGGGTTGATCTAAGCTTGTCCCGGTCTTGGGATCACCTTATATAGCTCGGTGAGGTTGGATCAGCGAGTTTACCACCAATCAAATCCCTCATATCCTCTAGATTCATGCTTTTTACCTTAGTTTCATTTATTGCTATCACCTTGCTCTATTTCTTAAGCGTTTCTCTGTTTTGAATGTTTAGTTTCTGTTTTTAGTTTGTCCTTTAGTCTATTTTTTCCTATTAGCTAGATTGCAAGCTCACTAGAAAACATAGCCTATCTTTGTGACAAATTGATAGGTTGCTTGAACTAGGAACTAGTAGTAGATAGATTGATTACAAGCAACTCCTGAGTATTGGTTCGACAATCCCATTACTTACCCTATGCTTCAATGATTTGACTCTTTGGCTAAAAAACCTTGTTATCACTTTTGCTTCTAGTAATTACGTAGTGATAGGTTCAACTTAAACAACTTGTGACTGAATTACAGCTATAATTTAAATCTTCCTCTTATTTGAAGAAACATCGAATTTTTGTCACATCAATAAAGATATATCCTTCAAGCTTGCTCATGAGGTGATACAACTTATAATTGACTGAATCACTTAGGTAATGATATTGAGTTTTTCTCGATACATACAAAGAAAACAACAAAATTTTCTTCACGTAGAGAATATTGCAGATCTTTAAGAAAACTTAAACCAAAAAACCTTGTTTACCTTGACAAAAGACACTATCATTTTTTTATGAAATGGAAACACTCCACATGTGTTTTACAAATTTTGTCTGTAAAAAAAACTCAAAACCAACAAACTCATATAAAAAAAGATTTCCTATTATGAATAGAAATTTTGCTTATAAAAAATCTTTCTCCTTTCAGTGGGGGTAGATCGTCTTCTTGGCGAAGCATCTAAAATAGACCAAAACCAACATCATATTTAAATTACAGTACTAATATCTCTTACTTTTAAAGTGATGAAGCAACATAAGCCATCTACAAGAGAAAAGTGTTGATACAGAGCAAAAGAACAAGCTTAACTTTTGCTTCTCATGGTGAAGTAAAAATGGGTTCAACTTCAAAAACTGGTAATTGAATTGGATCTATATTTCAAATCTTCCTCTTCTTTGAAGAAACAACAGTTTTTGTCACATCAATAAAGATGTGTCTTTAAAGTTTGCTAATGAAGTGAAACAACTTAGATGTGATTGAATTACTTAGTTGAGAATATTTAAGTTTTTCTCCTCATATACAGTTCAAAACAACAAAATCTTTTCAGGTAAATAATTTTACAGATCTTTAAGAAAACTTAAAACAAAAAAACCTTTTTTATTTTGAAAGAAGACACTCTGATTTCTCAAAATGATATATGATACACTCCAAATGTGATTTAAAAATTTTATCTCTAAAAAACCCAAAATCAACAAACTCATATAAAAATAATTTCTTGTTATTAATAGAAATTTTAGTTATAAAAATAATATTTCGCCTTTCAATGCAGACAGATCATCATCTTGTTGAAACACCAATACCTCGCTACTTCATCATTTTTATGGTTCTCAACTAAACAATCAACCACTTTCAAAGTAGGCTCAACCATAACCAAACTGTCATTACCCTCAATATTTAGTCCTCTCTCAACATCTTAAATATACCAAAACTAACATCATATATATATATTAGAGTAATTATATCTCTCGTACATTTAAAGCGACGAAGTAACATAAGCCATCTACAAAGAGAAATGTGCCGTTATAAGAAAAAGGCTTACCTTTTGCTTCTAGTGGTGAAGTAGCAATTGGTTCAACTTTAACAACTGGTAAGTGAATTGGATCTAGTTTTGAAATCTTTCTCTTCTTTGAAGAAACAACGGCTTTTGCAACATCAATAAAGATGTGTCCTTCAAGTTTGCTGATGAAATGATACAACTTAGAAGTGACTGAATCACATAATTCATAAGCCATGAGGTAGGTCTTTTGAAAATAAATAAGCATCTTCGTCAAGAACCTCTTTCATCTATGGCAGAATATTGAGATTTCTCCTCAAATACAGAGCAAATCAACAAAAATCTCTTCAAGTAAATAATTTTGCAGTTCTTTAAAGAAACTTAAACCGAAAAAACTTTGTCACCTTGAAATAAGATACTGTGATTTCTCCATAAAATGGGAAACACTTTGAATGTGCTTTACAAAATTTGTTTGTAAAAAAAACATAAATCAACAAACTAATATAAAAACAGTTTCTTGTTATGAACTGAAATTTTACTCATAAAAAAACAAAATTCACCTTTCAATGCAGACATATAATTATCTTGGTCAAGCAGCAATGCTTCATTACTTCATCATTTTTATGGTTCTCAACTAAATCTTTCTTTTCTTTGAAGAAATAGCAGTTTTTGCCGCATCAATAAAGATATGTCCTCAGAGTTTACTGATAAAGTGATATAACTTTGAAATGACCGAATAACTTAGTAGATAATATTGAGTTTTCCTCCTTACATAGAGAGCAAACCAACAAAAATCTCTTCGAGTAAATCATTTTACAGATCTTTAGGAAAACTTAAACCGAAAAAACCTTGTTTGTCTTGAAATAAGACATTGTGATTTTTCCATGAAATAGGAAACACTTCAAATATACTTTACAAATTTTATCTGTTAAAAAAAACTTAAAATCAACAAACTGATATAAGAAAAATCTTGTTATGAACTTAAATGTTACTCACAAAAAAATATATTGCATCTTTTAATTCACACATAGCGTTATGCAATGCTTCATCATTTTTATGGATCTCAACTAAACCATTAACCACTTACAAAGTAGGTTCAATCATACCCAAATCATCATCACTCTTAATATTCAGTCCTTTCTTAATATCTAAATTACACCAAAACCAAAATCATATATATATATATATATATATTACAGTGCTAATATCTCTCGTACGTTTAAAGTGACTAATTATTTTAAGTGACTAATTATTTTAAGCTATCAACAAAAAGAACAGGATTGATACAAAGAGAAAAAATAGCTTGCCTTTTGATTCTGGTAATTACTTAGCAATAGGTTCAAGTTATACAACTGGTGACTATATATGATCTATCTTTGAAATATTCTTCTTATATGAAAAAGCACCGATTTTTGCCACATTAATAACAATGTGTCGTTCAAGTTTGCTGATCAAGTGATATAACATAAAAGTGACTGAATCACTTAGGTGATAATATTGATTTTTTCTCCTCACATATAGAAAAAAACAACAAAAATCTCTTCAAGTAAAATATATTGCAGATCTTTAAGAAAACTTAAACCAAAATAACATTGTTACCTTGAAAGAAGACACTGTAATTTCTTCATGACATGAGAAGCACTCCATATATGCATTACAAATTTTGTGTGTAAAAACAAAATCAACAAACTAAAACTTAAAATGATTTTTTGTTATGAATAGAAATTTTACTCATAAAAGAAATCTTTCACCTTTCAATGTAGATAGATTTTCATCTTGGTAAAGCACTAATGCCTCATTGCTTCATCATTTTATGGTTCTCTACTAAACAATCAACCACTTTCAAAGCAAGTACAATCATAACCAAATCATCATCACCCTTTATATTCAGTCTTTTCTTAACCTCTAAAATATATATAAACTAACATCATATATATATATATATATATATATGTATTACAGTACTAATGTCTCTCATAAGTATAAAGTGATGAAGTAACTTAAGTCATCTACAAAGAAAAAGGCGTCGGTACAGAGAAAAAACCTTTACCTTTTGATTTTGGTGGTGAAGTAACAATGGGTTCAACTTTAACAACTCGTGATTGAATTGGATCTATTTTTGAGATATTCCTCTTCTTTGATGAAACAATGGTTTTTGCCACATCAATAAAGATATCTGCTTCAAGTTTGTTGATGAAGTGATACAACTTAAAAATCACTGAATCACTTAGGTGATAATATTGAGATTTTCTTCTCACATACAGCATAAAAGAAAAAAACCTCTTAACGTAAATAATTATGCAGATTTTTAAGACAAGTAAAACCAAAAAAACATTGCTTACCTTGAAAAAGGCATTGTGACTTCTCCACAAAATGGGAAACACTCCAAATGTTCTTTACAAATTTTGTATGTGAATAAAAAACACAATCAAAACACTGATATAAAAAAGATTTCTTATTTTGAAAAGAAGTTTTACTCATAAAAAATAATTTTTCACCTTCCAATGCAGACAGATTGTTATCTTTGTGAAGTACCAATGCCTCATTGCTTCATCATTTTTATGGTTCTCAACTAAATAATCAACCATTTCCAAAGCATATTCAATCATAACGAAATCATCATAAACCTCGATATTCAATCGTTTCTCAACATCTAAAATACACCAGAACCAACATCATATAGTGATGAAGTAACTTGTGCCATCTACAAAGAGAAAGACATCGTACAAAGAAAAAAAAACTTATCTTTTGCTTCTGATGGTGAAGTAGCAGTGCACTTAACTTTAAAAACCGGTGACTGAATTAGATCTATCGTTGAAATCTTCCTCCTATTTGAAGAAACAACAATTTTGCCACATCAATAAAGATGTGTCCTTCAAGTTTACTGATGAAGTGATACAACTAGCTTAAAAGTGAAAAAATCATTTAGGTGATAATACTAAGTTTTTCTCGTCACACACAGAGCAAAACAACAAATGTCTCTTTAAAAAAATTCAATCCAAAAAAACCTTGTTTATCTTGAAAGAAGACAATGTGATTTTTTCATGAAATGGGATACAGTTTAAATGTCCTTATAATAAATTACTCATAAGAAAAATCTTTTATCTTTCAATGCAGACAGATCGTCATCTTGGTGAAGCATCAATGCTTCATTGCTTCATCAATTTATGGTTCTCAAATAAACCATCAATCACTTTCAAAGCAGATTTAATCATAACAAAATCATCATTACCCTTAATATTCAGTCATTTCTCAACATCTAAAATACATAAGAACAAACATCATATATATATTACAGTATTAATATCTCTTGTACGTTTAAAGTGACCAAATAACATAAGCCATCTACAAAGAGAAAGACGTTGGTAGAGAAAAAAAAAGCTAACCTTTTGCTTCTGGTGGTAGTTGAAATAGGCTCAACTTTAACAACCGGTGATTGAATTGAATCTTTTTTTTGAAATCTTCCTCTTCTTTAAAGAAACAACGGTTTTTTCCACATCAATAAAGATGTGTCATTCAAGTTTGCTGACGAAGTAATACAACTTAGAAGTGGCAGAACCACTTAGGTGATAATTTCGAGTTTTCTCCCCACATACGAGCAAAATAACAAAAATCTCTTCAATTAAATAAATTTGCAGATCTTTAAGAAAACTTAAACAAATAAACCTTGTTTATCTTGAAAGAAGATAGTGTGATTTCTCCATAAAATAGGAAACACTCCAAATTCTTTACAAAAATTTTGTCTGTAAAAAAAACACAAAATCAACAAACTGATATAAAAATCTTTCACTTTTTAGTGTAGACAAACTGACATTCTTGGTGAAGCACCAATACTAAGTTAGTCAACAAAATTTTCCCCACAAAGATACATTCTTTTGCCATAGTAAAAAATGTAAAAGAAAACGTTTTTAATATTTTTTATTTGGTGAAATTTAAAGTTGTGATATAAAAAAAAAGTATATGTTTTATAATAATTTATGAAAGATTTCGTTTGAGGCAGAAACAAAAAGACTGATTATAATTATTAATTTTTCTTTATGAATTTTCCTTTTTCAAAAAATTTAAAATTATTATGTGTAGATCCGTTTTCCCAAAAAAAAAGGATTCGATTGATGACATTGATTTCAGTAGTGCGGGACATACTGCAGTGCAGTACAAGTGGATAGTTTAACCCAGTGAAGTCATATAAGCAGAAGATAAGCCGATATTGGTTGTCTCGGCAATTTCAGTATCAAGAGGACAAGTGTTGTCCTCTGTAAGTAGAGGTTGAAGAGAAGCCCTTTCAACCGGGAGAATACTTGTATCAGCAGGATCAGGTAGAGTCTTAATCTAAAATGGCGTCAATATCGCCCATTATATCAGACATCTGAAAATCCTCAAGGCCCATCTTCTTCTTTGATTTTTGCTGAGACACCAGAAGAAAAGAAAGACACACGTTATATCCAAAGCAAACATTTCAGAGATAGCAACCCATAAATTTTACCTTGAGAATTACGAAATGCAACTTGGGAGAGAAGATCGGCGATTAGTCTTTTCCAACTAATCTGGAGAACGTTCAGCAATCCTTTTACAAGTGTGCTATGGTAAAAAAGAAAAAGCCTAGAAGTAGGATGCAGAGCTGCAAAAGAAAAAGTTTGATAAGTATTGTCTCGGATACTAAGACAAAACACACAAAATGTCAAGACGCCTAAAATCTACCTACATTCTTTGACCAAGGAATAACAAAATTTCAACATGAAGGCATAAATAGCTTCTGATTAGCACAACATGAAGTTTCCTCTTCATCGAATTGGATTTTGAGCCAAAGTAAAAAACAAAGTTTCGTGCAGGTATTTATAGGAATTCACTGAATGCCGAAACGCCGCGTTATGATGACTTACAAATAGCATGTTAAACCACAAGGAAGACCAGTGGCAAAGTGACACGTGGAACAAAGATTCCAGAAGCATGCCATTTTCCAACTCAAAAATTCTGAGATAACTTTCCAAGTTTGGGGGGACAATTATTAGAGCTGGATCCAAGATCCTACTTCGATCCACAGATTACAAATAATACGAAGATCATTAAGTCATCAACTTGGCAAAAAAGATTGAAGAAAACATCTAGGTTGTTAAATGTTAACTCGGCATAACATTCTTCTCGGTGATTCATCTTATCTTGGATCAAAAGAACTCGGCTGACACATCATCAAAAAGAGAAATGGAAACATTGCTTTTTCGATATGGAATATTTCCAAAATCTCGTGAGAATCTTCTAGATAAAGTCAAATCTAAACAGAAATTGTAATATTTCTTATTCTATAATCCTTGTAACCGCCTCTATGCATTATAAATAGAGGAGAAGTTCTCCACAAAAAGAACAAGTTTTTTACAATCGATACTCGAGCAATACAAAGCAACTCGGCAATTTGCACTTCAATCACTTCTTGTAACCTTATTAAATAAAGTCTTTACTCACCTTTCCTTTTGAATCAACGAGTTGGATCTTGAACCTTTATGCTAGATCCTACTCGAACAGTGTTGAAGCTAATAAGTGTGATCCCACCAACATGGTTAGTATTTGTTTTTTTGAAACCACATATATCACTTTAAAAATTCTCAAGAGGAACAACTTTGAAATAGATAGAATGATTCAAAGATAAATTGAAATTAAAGATATAGATTATAGAGAATGTTTCATGGATAAGAACATATCAAAACACCTGATTTAAAGAGTATTTTTCAAGCATTTTAAAACTTCAAGAAAAAATGGAAAAAAGTCAAAATTAAACAACCATAACTAAAATCTTTCACCAAAACAAACCAAAAACAAGAGAGATAATAAGTTTTTAAAGCCTAAGCTTTAGTTTTGACTCTCTTTTTCTGTGGCTTATCTAATTTACTATTTTCACCAATTTCATTAACAGTCTTGTTTCCTACACAATCCAAACATACCAAAATCTAACCAGTTAGTATCAAGTTCTCTAAATTCTTCATTGCTTCATCATTCTCCAAATTCTTCATTGTTTCATCATTTTTATGATTCTCAACTAAATTATCAACCACTTTCAATTATAACCAAAGCATCATCACCTTCGATATTCAGCCTCTTGTCAACATCTAAAATACACCAAAATCAACATCATATATACATATATATATTAGTATTAATATCTCTTGTATATTTAAGTGAAAAAGTAATCAAACCATATACAAAGAGAAAAGCATCGGTACAGAGAAAAAAGAGTTTACCTCTTGTTTCTGGTGGTGAAGTAGCAATGGATTCTGGATAATATTATTAATAAAATAGTAATACGATTCAAAAAGTAAATAAAAAGTTTTGATATCACTAAAAAATAATTTTGTTAATGAGATAATTACTAGAACAATGCTACAACATTTCATAATTATTAGAATAATGTTGTATCATATGAAGCTTAAATTTTTTGGGTTAAAAGACACAAAACCCCAATATCTAGATTAGGATTCTAATTCATTTGATTTAAAAAAGTTAGTTAAAAAACAAAATATAGAAACAAAAAAAATTTAAGCCCAACTAGGTTTTTAACCTCATTGTATCATCACTTTCTCTTTCTCTTTTTGTTTTTGTCGGCGCTTTCTCGGAGGTTTCGACTCTGCTATAATATGACAGCGGTAGAAATTTTGGCGGCGTCTTTGGTGGTTCTTTTGGGGGCGGTTCTCTCTGCGGTGTTGCTCTCGGCGGTGTCTTCGCTGGTTCAAGGTGCGTCATCCTTTTTTGTTTCTTTTTTCAGATTTCACATAAATAAGTCCTTTTTTGGTGTCTCGATTTTGGATTAAGAGTGTTGTTCTGGGATTTTGAGATGTTACTAAGTTGATTTTATTGACATTTAGTTGATTTCTTGAGGAAGAGAAGAAGATTTATTCGATTTTGCTTTCAAATCTACAGATTTTTAAGCTTTCATGTATATTCATTCAAGTTTTAGAGGTTGTGATGTTGATTTTCTGATTTTGTGTAGATCTACTCAATTTACAATAGCCTAAATCGATCTTTTAGCATCTGATTTGTTTGAGTATTGGTTTAACTATGAAGATTAATTTGATTATGAGTTCTTGTGATGTTGATTTTGTGTAAGATAATATGAAAAGATTGATGTCAACAAATTTGTTCAGATTATTTTGTTTACTTGTTCATATTTGTAGATTTATTTGGTTTTGAATATGCTGTATAGTAGATTTATTTGATTTTGTTTCTTTTCTTTTGTAATATTGCAGGTTTATTGATTAATTTTTTGAAATTTATGGATTTTTTTGTAGATTTTTTTTGTCAACTAGTCTAGTAACTTTTTAATTCTCCTCTTTATATTGCAGGTCGGAGGTTCAATCCCTGGTGCTTTGAAGATTTGTAAAATGACAACACCACTGGACCACCTGTCCTCGGCATTTATTGTTTTTTTTATTTTGTTATTCTTGTAGGTTTATTTTAAGAACCTGTAGGTTTTTTTAATTTTGCATTTGCTTGTCAAGATAAATGGTGACCAAGGATTATCCTCCGAGGTTATTTCAACCGGATAAATCTCCAACGTCACACTGAAGCTTCCATCATTGCTGCAAACTAGTTGATTTCGGTGACATGATTGATGGAATTAGTGAAGATGTTTTCAGTCATATAAGGGACACTCGCATGTATTCTCTTGGTTTTGTTTTACTCTCTTTCTTACTACTTCCACTCCTCTTATTCAGATTTTTACTTTCTTTTTGTGGAGAATTCTTCTTTAATCTCTTCAGGAAATCAGTCACATTCTTCTTCTTATCTGCTGAAACCATTTTCTTCTCTGTTTTACCTGTCTCTTTCTTAGTACTAACATCATTCGAATCTGTATGTTTTTGTTTGTTCTTGGCTTTATCTGTCTTGTAACCTATATGCAGATGCAAATTTCTTAACAAGCCTAAAAGCATCTCCACCTCAGAATTTTAAGAGAATGTTTTTACGCAGATGATATGTACAAATTCCCATGGCAGAACGAGGGTAAACTTTTCGGATAGCTTTCGCTATTGATTGATGCCTATCAGAAATAACGGCAGGCTCTTCAACATCCAAAATGACACGATTCAGTTGAGTAAAAAGCCGTTCCCAAGACTCATCATTCTCAGTGTCAACAACGGCTAATGCTATAGGAAATATATTAAAATTTCCATCTTGCATTGTGGCGATTAGAAGAATACCTTTATATTTACCTTGCAAGAATGTACCATCAACAACAACAACTTTTCTCATATACCAAAATCCTTGTATGCTAGCATCAAATGCAAGAAATAAAAACTTGAATCTGTCTTCCTCGTCAACATCAAGTTTCATAAGTGTCCTCAGATTTGCTCGTCTAATCATATATAAGTACGATGGAAGTTCATCATATGTGCTATCCGAATTACCCATTAATAACTCACGATCTCGCTGTAAAGTACGATGCCTTCCAATACTTCAATTGTACACCAAAAAGAATATATAATTAATATTGAAATAAATCTACAACATACAAAATAGATATAGAAATAAATCTGCAACATGAAACAAAATAACTCAACAACACATAAAAATATAAATATACTATACATGAGTTAAAAAACAATAGAGAAACCTTCAGCCCATATCGCTTATTCATTGCGTCAGCTACATGAATTGGTAATACAGAAGCACCAACACCACCAACAAACTCTTTGTATAGACGTCTTAAAATATCCAGAATACCTTGATGAGAGCGTGTTGTACACTCCGTAACGAAGCATGTATGTTGTCCGACATATGTTTTAACTACAAAATAAGGATTTTCTCCAACATTCAAAGCACGAACTGTCCACTCATAATCTTTAACCCAGCATTTTATAGACAATACCTTTACTGAAATCATAACATCGAAATCAAAGTGATGTATAATTGATTAAATCTTCACTCTTGATTCGAAATCCAATATCGTTTTGTAACATTGCCCAACTGTTAACTCAAACGAACTCCTTTCTACTTCCAAGTACTCATGACAAGATGACAGATCATGTTTTTTAGGTGCAAGATTTTTCCAACCGTTCTCATCATCTTCATTCTTTGGATTGATAGTCTTGTAATCTTCATCTCCAGAGCTTGCATCATCAGGATCATCGCAATAATCAAATCTATAATCAGTGTCTTCAAGATTATCATGAACATCAAATGTATCTTCCATAGCTCCATCTTGGGGTTGAGGTTGTGACCCATGGCCTTTCTCAAAAATCTCAACACATAGTCGTATTGTCTCTTTCTGAAATTGTTTCAGAAATCCACTCAATTGCCTTGAACTACCAACGACCACAGGTGGAGTATCTTCATGTAAATTTTTAAACACGTCATTGGAAAACATATAACTAAATTTTACCTCATGCTCTACTTGATTCAACCTGAAATCTTCATATACCATCCAAAAAAATTGTCAAATTGTGTATCTTGGGTGATTTCAAGTATTTTACATCCTTTTGATTTATCCACATATAAAATCATATGTTCTTCTCAAATCTCCAACTCTCACACACTAAAACAATATGATCCATTGATGAATGATTAGAAAACAAAAAATGGAAACATGAAAGACCCAATTTTTTGATTGCATGACTTAGTTTGGAGTTTTCATGACTCGATTTTTTATTTACAGCTGAAAGACGACATGGAGAGTGGAGAAGAAGATCCAAGTCTAATTAATTTAAGGGTAAAATTGTCATTTACATTGTTAGGTCAAAAAATATAAAATAAATCTACAAGACATAAACAGATCTACAACACTATTTATTGACATTTAAACACAAAACTCTGCAACACTTGAATAATAATCCTGGCAACAAAAAATAACTCTGTTACACTAAATAAAAAATCTGCAAGAACAAATCTACCAATATCAAAATAAATCTGCAATATATGGTAAAAACTCTGCTAATTGAAAAGAAATCTACAACTAGAATATAAATCTGCAAGACTACAAATTAAATCTGCAAAAAACAACTTTGCCAACTCCAAACAAATCTCCATCAGTGAACATAAAATCTACAAAATAAAAATAAATCTACCAGTAGAAATTAAATCTACAACACAGAATATAAAATCTGCATAAACAAGTCCGCCATATCGAATTAAATATGTGATAATAAACAAATCTACAATTAGTAAAAAATCTACACCTTCAAAATAAATCTACAAAAAAAAATTACCGCAAGGGAAATAAATCGACATAAAGCAAAACTTATATGCTAAAAATATTAAATGTGTGATGAATAGTAGATTTGTTGTTCGCAGATTTATTTTTCACGCCCTGCAGATTTCACTAATGACATTTTGATTTTTTTTTACCAAAATAAGGAAAAGTTAAGTTTTTTTTAAAAGACTTTCAGCATTATTTAAGTAATTATGGAATATCAACACTATTTTAATAATTACACAATTTTTTTAAAAAAACGAATAATTACACAATTTTCTAACTCTATTTTAGCTAATCACCTTTTGTTAATTTTAGAAATGTACTTTTCAAAGTTCATATAAATGTTGAGAAAGAAAAAGTTTGATACCAAAAAAGTTTGTAAATGCATAAAAACAAGTGAAAATCAAAGAAAATTTAGTGTGAATTATGACACGTATATTTGTTGTAGGAAGATAACATTTCAAAATGTTAAGAATTTTACATAAAAACCAAATTTTTATGATTGTTATTATTGTTTTGTTTCTTCCATTGTAACGTACCGTTCGTACCTTATTATATAAAATGTATATTTGAAATGCGGTTTACAGAACCATGAATTGTGTTATACTAGTTGTTAACCGGTGATATAATTGATTTTCTCTTTCAAATATTTATTTGATGTGTATGTGTATTCTCGACGTTGGCATATCATTCAAAAATGAAAAATAAAAAATAAATATAGCAACAATATAGACAAAATAGTCTTGTTTTTCTAGGTTCGAGTATCATTTAAGAATGATATTACATTATTTCCAAAATAATTTCTAGAAATGATAGTCTCGGTAGAAAAGAATAGATCTTGACTCAAAACTTTTATTTTCACAAAAATATAATCATTTATTTAGGTTTTAATTAATAATAATAGTGGTCGGAGACATGTCTGTATTAGTGCTCTTTTGTTTTCTTTATATTTGGTAACGTGGGTTTTAAATTCACGTGGGTCTCAATTATTAATCCCAAATATCATGATTTAAACCAACAATTGTTTAAACCGAATTAAATCAACAGCATTTGATTCCCAAATAAACATCTCATTTGTTTATATTTTAAATTTTTGATTATGTCGAGAGACTATTGAACCTTGTGTTTCAATATTAGTTCAACTTGTGTTTCGATATATTAAATTAATAAAACGAAACCCAAACTTGTGTAATCATCCAAAAACATGGCTCACATGTGGTGGGTACATAAAGACACACATCATCATTATATGCTTTCTTGCCAAATCTCAAATGAACTCATTGCATTAATTTTAGTATGGTGGTTATTTATTAAAAAATCAAACAATATCTTCACAATGATTTAAGTTTTGACTATTTCTATATAATTTTATGATTTCGGGTGAATTTTAGTTTTCTTACTATTATTCTTCAAAAATATCACTTAAACTTTATTTGACAAAACATGATTTATTATAGTACAAACATTTCAAATTCTGAAGAATAGTAGGTGGGATAAACACAACTTTTTAGAATCAAATTTTGATAATAAAACAGTAAAAAAAATTAAAAAATTTAGATCATACCAAAAAGAAAAATTCAAATTGAATTGTTCTGTTGGTTGTAATTTATTTTAATTACTTTTTATAGGTTTAGATTTTTTTCAAATGCGAAATATCTTGAAAATCTATAAACGTTTTATGTAGTAAAATCATAGATAAACATAAAATCCATGACCTAAATTTATCCATAAAATCATAAATACATGTAGTGAAGTAAATTAAACTCAAACCATTAATTGAAACATTAAATTGAGAAGAACTGTGTGCACTTCAAAATCTAGGTTGGGACTTGTGATTATAATAAAAGAAAAAACATCATTACAAAGAAATACTTAAATTTTTTAGCTTTAATTAAAGTTTAAGAGAGAAATATCCGTTAAGCATAGGTTTGAATTCGTCAAAAGATTGAGACAAAAGATCTAAAAAGTGAGCAAAGAATGCAAGCACGTAATATATGAGTGATTGATAAAACGTCATTTTCGTCTAAATTTGAGAGGTCAACTTAAGGCTCGAAAATACGTATGTGGTCGTCACATCAAAAGCTTCACCAGAAAAGTTCGTTGCCCCCTAAATTTTTTAAATATTCATTACTTAATTAAATTAAATAGTAAATCAATTAAAAATAAAATAAATTGATTTAAAGTGTCGTCTCTTCCGAAAAAGAGGAGGAAGCACAGAGAAAAACTAAAACAAAGCTTCTTCGTCGATCTTTCCTTCTCTCTCTCATTTCCTTTTTCTTCCATGGCCAATATGCTTTCAAGCAGCTTTTCTCTGGCCATCGACTCATCTTCCTAAAGCTGCTTCTTCCTAGTTACCCAGATTCTTCTTCTTCCTTTCTTTTGTTTCTAGACTTTTGATCATTTATTGAGGCAAATTCTTTTTATATAAAATGGCTCAATCGTGCCTTAAAATTGTTCGAATCAACAATCTCAGGAGTAGAGTTAACCGTCGGATTTTGATTCTTCGGCGATTTACGCGTTTGCTTTGGAGTAGAATCGTCGCTTGTACTCCTGGAAAATCCCGGAGATATTTGTTGCTTTCTCGCGCCGTTCCGTCTCCTAATGTCTCTCGTCCTCAACCTCCTCCTCCGATCTCCACCGTGGATGTCGGAAGTGGTGAGTTTGTACACCAGACACCGATTTACGATAGCGATAACAGTCACAGGAGATCGGATTCCGATCTAGTTTCTTTGAAGATCAGCCTCTTAGGAGATCCCGATATCGGAAAAACAAGCTTTCTGGTTAGTTAAACAAAACACTCAATTTCGAATAGCTGATAGTTTTAAATTTTAGGGGGTAAATTGATAGAAATGGTAGTAAAATGGATAACAATCTGGAATTTAGAAAAGATTGATAAAATTCGTAATTTGGTTCTAAATAATAGGCGAAATACGTTGGTGAAGAGAAAGAAGTAGAAATGAGAGAATCGGAGAAAGGGATCAATTGTACGGACAAGACATTGTCCATGGGAGGAGCTCGCATTTCCTATAGTATCTGGGAATTAGAAGGTAATAATGCTATTAATTATCTGGTAACCCGAGGATTAATTAAAGCTTAATCAAAGCTACATTTCTAACATTTATAAATCAAAACAGGAGCTGAGAAATCAAAGGATCAAATCCCTGTGGCTTGCAAGGACTCTGTAGCTATTCTCTTCATGTTCGATCTAACCAGTCGCTGCACACTTAACAAGTAATTCGATTCTCTGATTAGAACATCACAGTTTAAGATATGTAACCAATTATAATGTAAAAGTTACTAAAGCTCCTATTTTCTTTGTCAACTCATCTGTGCAGTGTGATTAGTTGGTATCAACAAGCTAGAAAGTGTAATCAGGTAAGAACATTACAAAGATTCATATGCTTAGATTTGTTGCTATTTAGACATATTTTTGACTCATTATGTTTGGTTTGTATTTATGCAGACAGCGATTCCAGTTATGGTAGGAACAAAGTTTGATGAGTTTATTCAGCTTCCTATAGATCTACAATGGACAATTGCTAGTCAGGTAATCAAATTTTGAAGTCATATGCATCAAGATACAGATCTTTATAAAGACATTGAAACTCATTGATTGTGAATGTTGTTGTGAACAGGCTAGAACATACGCAAAGGCGTTAAACGCGACGCTATTCTTCTCGAGTGCTTCATACAACATTAACGTAAATAAGATTTTCAAGTTTGTGACGGCCAAGCTCTTTGACTTACCATGGACGGTGGAGAGAAATCTCACAGTTGGAGAACCAATCATCGACTTCTAGAATCTTTTTCTTACGTATTTGTGTATATTTAAAAAAAAAAAGAAAAAAAAAGAAAAAAAAAAGACAGTGAACCCGAGGAAAGTGTTCTCTTTGTTTCATTCACCGCCTACTTGCCGCCGTGAGAACTGATCGGACCACCGTTTCTTAAGCGAAGTGGAGAGATGAGGCGGCGGAGATTTCGCCCGCTTTCTCCATTATTATTATTTATCTTTTTTTTTCTATACGAACAAAGAAAAAACCAAAACCAAAAACAAAAGAAGGAAAAAATAGAGAGGAAAAAGGTTCCGAGAGGTAGAAGAAAACCAACAGAAGGGAAAAAGAAAATCATGAAGTGTTGTTTTTTCTTTTGTCTTTGGTTTTGTAATTTTTCAACTTTCGAAAACCACTGGAGAATTTTGGGTCCAGTAAATTCTAAATAGTATATACAATTTCGCTTTTTAATAGTAACTAGTATCAGTTTTTTAATTTATATTTAACTGTTTATCATTCTTAATCTGAGTATTCCAAATTCAACATATATATAAAAAAGAATACATGGAAAAGTTTGTTGAGACATGAGATGTTATGATTGATACACATGATTTCGTATGTATGTCAGGAATGATTAAAACACGTTTGACTGTTGGTTAATTGATAGAGGTGGAGATCCACAATGTCTACATACATTTTGTATTAAAATACGTTTCTATCACTTGTGACTTTTTCTAATTATTTCTACGCTTTTTTCTTTGTAACTGGCCATTTCCATTGCGTCAGCTTTTGACTTTACCTACGTCGAGACTCCGCTTTTTCCTGTATGTAATAATCGTCATGGTCATTGGCTATTTTGTGGAGATTTCAAAGAAATCCTTAAAATGCAAAAGAGAAAATCGGTGTTCCACTTAGAGAGGCCTCGAGTATGAATGATTTTCACCAAATAGTGCGTCATTGTCTATTAGAAGATTTGCCTCATAGTGGAAACAGTATAATTTGGGTAGGCAAACGTCACACACATCTGGTCCGGTGTTGGTTAGATTGTGCTTTTACAAATGATGAGTGGAGTGCATTGTACCCAGCCTCCACTGTTGAATATCTTGCCTTGACAAGTTCGGACCATCGTCCAAGTGTAATTACTATCACATATTACATTGACAGAGATCGTAAGTTATTTAAATATGACTCGAGATTTCAACATAATGAATCTTTCATGCCAATTGTATGGGAAGACTGGTCAAATATGGAGGCTACATATTTGACTCAAAGATTATGTTCATGTCGCCAAAAAATCTCTCAATGAAAACAGGAAAATACATCAAACTAGGCTAAATAGATAAACTTCTTTACCAAAGAAAATGATAGAGTCCAACAGTTGCCCGACACACCGCAAGATCATTTACGAGATTTACGACGTCAATTACAAGAGGTATATACGAATGAGAAATTATGTTGGAAGCAAAAGTCGCAATATGTGGCTAACTCAGGATGATCGTAATACGAAATTTTTTCATGCCGCAACAAAGACTCGAGTGGCCAGTAATAGGCTTACCCGTGTCTTTGGTGTTGATGGTAACTATGTATACAAGAATCATAGAATTGCGGCTGATGCGGAGAAATACTTTACCAGCTTATTTATGAGTTCTGGTACTGTGGAATTTGATACGGTATTGAATTCAATTGAACCGGTTGTGGATACGGAGATGAATGAAAATCTAGTGTTGGAAGTCTCAGATGAAGAGGTCAAAGAGGCTTTGTTTTCTATAGGATCATCCAAAGTACCAGGGCCTGATGGCTTTACGACCACTTTCTACAAACATTGTTGGTCTACTGTCGCTCATGCGTTAATCTCTCAAGTACAACAATTTTTCCATATGGGTATCATCCCCAATGATTGGAACCATACAAACATCTGCTTAATCCCGAAAATCTCAAACCCGGAATCGATGAAAGACTATCGCCCGATCAATCTATGCAACATCACCAATAAGGTGATTTCGAAGATCTTAGCTCGCCGACTAAAAGCGATAATTTCTGGATTAATTTTAGAAAATCAAGCAGCTTTTATTTCAGGATGTCAAATAACGAATAATATTATGATTGCACATGAATTTATACATTCATTGCGTGTGAATAAGGCTATCTCGTCCAACTACATGACGGTGAAGTGTTAGTGATATGATCTTGGCAAGGTGATACAATTGTAGGATCCAGCAAGGATATATGTTCCTTGTTTGAAATGTATCTGCTCAACCAGGAGGCCAAAACACATGTAATTACTTTCAAAATATTGTCAGCTCAACTACAAATCACCTCAAAGAAGAATCAGTTCAATCGGACTTCAAATGAAAGAGATCTTGAATTTACAAATCAAGTTATTTCCAGTTAACCGGATTCAGATCAGCACGCATTAAAAGAAGAATCCGACTATACCAGAATGAGTTAAGCTACAAGCCGACTTGGTCTACAATCTTGGTCAATTATAAAATCTCCTAAAGTTGGATTGAGCCCAAAATTATTCAAGGTATATCCATTTTCGTCCAAAATAAACACAACATTTAATTCTGTCAATATTTCTCTCTTAAATGCACATTAAAAAGTGGATTTATTTTCCTAGATATTTTTTTGCATGTTAAGCTTTTACTATGGACGTTTTTAAATGTATTTTCTCTATATATAGAGCTCCATATCATGAATAAGCCTTGGTTATTATTTTTGGAACTTTGAGAGTGATTCTCTTTTTTTTTCTTGTAAATGTGTGTAATATCCATTGATCGATCATGGTATGTAATATCCATTGATCAACCCGATCCATCTTGGTGCGTCATATCCAAGGGATCACACGGTATATCAAAGGTCATCCGCCACCTTTGTACGACCAAACAATCTACCAACCTTGCCATCGAGTTCTCACGGTTTTTTTGAAGCAAGGCTTATTCTTTTCTCAACTCTAGAACGCCAATCCTTGGAAGATTCTCATTAGTCAGTATGGCCTACGATGGTTTTGATCCACAAAGGGTTTCATCTACGATGGGTGCACTAGATCTACCAGTGTATATCTACGATGTCCTTTTCAGTCCTAATTAATGGCTCTCTATACCAACACTTCTGGCCAGGTCGTGGTATTCACCAAGAAGATCTCTTATCACCTTATTTGTTCATTCTTTGTGCGGGTGTTCTAAGCTTACTACTATCTTCTACACAGTCACAAGGACAACTGTAAGGTATCCGATTAGGACATCGTGGCCCAGAGATAACTCATCTTCTATTTGCGGACGACTCCCTGTTCTTCTTGAAATCCGACATGCAGGATACCACAAAGCTGGACAAATATTTCGAGATTATGAAGCTGCTTATGAACAACAAATTAATATGAAAAAGTTCTCAATTACATTTGGCCAGCGGGGTTTTCAAGGTACACGTTTGCGGATACAAAGGTATCTTCATATAACTAAGACTGGTGGTTGTGAGCAATACTTAGGACTTCCAGAACAGTTTAGCCATCGTAAGCGCAATCATTTACGATTTATTGTTGATAAAATTCAAGCTCGGTTGAATGGTGGGAGAATAAGTATCTTTCCCAAGGCGGTAAAGAAAAGCTTCTTAAATCAGTATCTTATGCTCTTTCGGTCTATACAATGAATTGTTTTCAACTTCTATCAACTTTCAAAAAAGAGATTAATAGCCTAGTCTCAAGATATTGGTGGGGTTTGACATCATCATCAAACCGTTTACCGTGGGTTGCTTGGAAGAAAATCACGACCACAAAGGTATCCAGTGGACTTGGATTCCAGGATTTTGAAAGGTTTAATCAAGCCTTATTGGCTGGTCATGTGTGGAAGTTAGCCAACCGCCCTCACTCTCTATTATATTGTGTCCTGCAAGGTCAATATTTTCCCATGCGATCACTTTTAAATGCTAAAAAAGGGACACATCCATCCTATGGTTGGTCCTCACTTTTATTTGGTCGGGAACTTTTGAATAAGGGATTACGTTACAGTACTAGCGATGGTATGAAAATTGCTATTTGCCAAGATTTGTGGCTCCCTACGGACTCCCCACGCGCAACTCATCTATTACCACCATACCCACCTGCCTTGCAGGTTAGTACTCTTATTGATCAAAATATGCACCAATGGGATGAACATACGGTATGCCAATTTATTAATGCCGAGGATCATCCCAATATACGAAAGATTTACATTCCCTCGATGCTATTACAAGATAAATTTATTTGGCATAATACTCCTGATGGTAATTATACGGTCAAGGCTGGTTATCGTTTCGCTACACAATTAGCCAACCAAGGTTTATCATCAACGACACCTTTGGTATCATATCCAGCATTTAATAAAGATCTTTGGGGATGTTCTATACCATCTAAGCTAAAACATTTCCTTTGGTGAGTGGGTTCTAGAGCAATTGGAATAGCGGCGAATCTACAAATGCGTGGATTAGCAACTTCACCACATTGTCTTAGGTGTTGTAGTGAGTTAGAGACAACAGATCATGCCTTTTTCTCATGTTCTTATGCAATCGCGGTATGGCGTGCGTCAGGTACCCTCTTCACATTTTAGGTGACCCAACCATAACGATTGTAGATAAGCTACATCATCTGTTTTCCTTTGTTACAAATTCAAATTTTCTCTTGGTTAATACCAATATGGATATTATGGGATCTTTGGAAAGCCCAAAATGATCTACTATATGGTAATATCTCTCGTACTTTTTCTGTTGTACTTGATAAGGCAACTCTTGATACACATGAGTGGTTGAATTGTGAGACATTGGAAAGGATTCATGTTAGTCAGAACAACTCATCAACTCATCATACTAGTTGGGTGTGCCGCCTAATGGATGACTAAAGTGTAACTATGATGTCTCGCATCATGAAGGCCCAACTCCCTCAGGTATGGGTTATATTTTTAGAAATTCAACCGGACATGTGGTGCATTGCGGTATAGGTAGGTTTCAAGTCCGACACACAGTTGAGGAAGCAGAGTGTACAACATTGATTTGGGAAATCCAAACAGCATGGACAAAAGGTTATTCCAATGTCATTTTTGAGGGCAATAATCTGATTCTCTATCCAAGTCTACAATCCCCAACGACTAATCTCCGGTTATTTTCGTACATGGAAACAATAAGGGCATGGCAATTATAGTTCCAAGCGGTGAGTTTTACTTATGTTACAAGGAACAACAATGTATGTGCGGATTAATTGGCCAGGAAAATTCTTACATATTATACATCTTGGTATTTGGACGATTTATGGCCTTTGTTTTTATAATATGTTGTAATATCTTACATCTTACAATATGATTGATAAATGATCTTTTGACGGAAAAAAAAGAAAAATATAAAATATAAAACTTTTCTTTTGTATAAAATATGACATAAAATTTAGGATTAGTTGTCAAATATACCATTCATAAATTCTAAATCATCAAATCTATCTATGCTTGGTTTTTCTCGTGTAATATGCTACAACTAACTAAATGCGTAACTAACTCACTCAACAAAAAGACCAAAATGACCTTGACTTGTTTATTTTCTTTTCTCACCGATTAAATTAATAAAACTGAACTGTTTATTCTCATTACTTCTTTAATCTAAAAATTGTTCGTTCTTCTCTCTCCTTTTCTCTACAAACAAACCCTCCTCCTTAATCAATTTCTCTTTTGTTATCACTGCAACTGTAAATTTCTCTCACAATGAGGTTAACCGTAGTGGTAATCTGAACCCTTTATGTCATTTTGCTTTCATTTCATCTCTTCTTAGAATCTCTTTCTTGCATGTAAGTTTTCCGGAAAAATATGTCTCATTTTTCCAAATCAGCTTCTTTCTAGATCTATTCCATGTCTTCTTACTTTATATCTATTTCATGGGGAATGATTTCTAATGATTCTTTAATTTTTTTTGTTTCTTTAGCAATCAATGTTGAATTAGAGCTTCAAAAATGTCTTCCAGATATATAAGAGCTACCAGCGAGTTTACATCAGATGGCTCCAGTGATTTCCAAACCAAAGGATAACTTATAGATGTTGGACGTAAAAATATGGACATAGTAATGATCATAGGCATGGACGTAAACATGCCATGGACATAAATGAAATATAGGAATATACACATTCGATCACGTAGATGTTAACAAAGGACATAGAGAAGATCGCCATGACTCTTTTGTTCTGGCTGCTGAGAAGAATTAACATGGCCATGGACATAAATGATTTAAGGGATTATACACATTTGATCACATAGATGTTGAAGAAGGACAATGACGATCACCTAGACTTTATTTTGTAGCTACTGAGAAGAATTATTTTCTATTTTTTCACGTCAATACGTTGTGCCACCATATGTCCTTGTTTCATTACTTAATAATCTTAGCAATTACGTCGATATACTTTGAGGGGAGACCTTCATGTCCGGTACAAAGGAAGGGGATATCCTGTTCATGGTTTTTTGATGTCCATATCAAATAAAAACCCTACGTCCATATTTTATGTCCTTGTTCTTTCTCTTGTCCTATCAAAAAAACATTTGAACACTTTGACATTAACGAAAAACATAAAGAAGACCATCAAGTCTATTTTTGTAGCTGCTGAGAAGAATTCATCTCTATTTTGTACGTTAATGTTCGTGGTTTACGGACACATCCTTTTGCTAATCCTATAAAAGAAAACTTTATGTCCATATTTTATGTCCACGCTATTTTTTCTGTCTTATCATATATCTATGTTCGATTTCCACGTATTTATATCCATGTCTGTTCCAAAGTTCTTGTGTTTTGAGATAATTCCATATTTCTTTTATGCCAGTTTGGACATGTGCCATTGTTTTAAAACAGAGTTTTCTCTCAGGGAGGTTAAAAAAATCTGATTTTGATTGTTAGATACCATTTAATTGTTCTCCTCCTAGTTTCATCATTTCTGTGTTCTTTATTTATACATTAACTGCTTATTATATTTTACCCATTGCATATAATGTTATGTCTTTCGTGTAATTTGTATATCCCTGTTATTTTATGCCCTTCCTCTCACGTGTCGCCGTCTCACTCGCTCCACTTCTTTCAACTTTGCCCATAACAAATTAAGTTTAAGAGCGTTCGTAATAAAATGATCGAGTAACTAAGGGCAATTCCATCAAATATATTATCTCGTTCGGTTAGTTTGGGCATTATTAGTACTATTATTTTTTAGGAATATTTAACGACTTCACAAATGGCATATTACACGAGATTCCCTAAAATCTATGTATATAGTAGTGATGTAGAGTTTATAAAACAAAATTTTTCGATGTAGGACAATTAAAAGCATTATGACTGTACAACATTTTGGAGTTCATAACTTAGACATATCATTCATAACACTCTTCCTTGGATACCACTTTTACTATTACTTTTTGTGTTATGTTTTAATTATCTTTGTTACTTTGTTAAAAAAATTTGTTAGAAAGCTGAGTGAAAAAACCATCATAAAGAGAAAAAAGTACAACTACACAAGCTCTTCACTGAATCATGAGATCACATCTTACTCATCTCTTACTTTGATAATATGAGTTAGTGTTAATGGGAAAAACTAACATTCGAAATAAGAAAGCTTTATTGAAAGATTCAACAAATAAAATGACACATTATTTGCTGAGAGTTAAGCTAATTCTCGATACAGGACTAGCTTATTTTGTTCTAAGTATGTTGCTATGATTCCCATTTTACCAATCGGCTTAACTGGCTGGGACTGTGTAGGATAGCTCGCAATGATGCTCTATAATGACATATATTGTGTGGGATAAGAAGTAAGGAAGAAGTTTATGCGCTGTTGTTACTCTCAGTGCCAATTTTTGCGTGGCGAGGTACCACGTTTCAGCATCTACGAGTGTTTTGTTGATGTAGTAGATTGGTTTTTACTCACCATTCTCATCTCGGACGAGCACTTTGCTGACAATGGCTTCGGGTACAGCAATGTACAAGTAGAAAGTTTCAATGTTTACTAATTTGTCTGAATAAGAGAGTCGACGAGGTACACCTTGAGTTGGTTCAACGCCTTTTGGCATTCATTACTCCATTCTAATTTCTTATTCCTTTTCAGTAGCTTGTAAAACGGGAGACACTTGAGATGAAACGGTTCAAAGCTGGTATTCTTCCAGTCAGATGTTGTAAGTCTTTGGGTGTTTTTGGCGGTGGAATAGCTACCAGAGCGCTTATATGTTTCAAGTTTCCTTTGATACCATGCTCTGTAACAAGGTAGTCAAGGAATTCGCTAGATACCACCCCAAAATAGCATTTTGCTGAATTGAGCTTCATCCCATAACGGTTTAAAATCTTGAAGCATTCGGCTAGCTACCTCACGTGATCCTCAGCTCGTGTTGACACTACGTGTTGGATAATTCCTAAACTTGAGGAGCAAGTTATCTTTAGTAAGAGTTGGTTACTATAGATAAGTCTAAATAAAATAGGATAATTCATGTAAATCCTAGTATATTAGGGAGATTAGCCTAGTTTAATGATAAGTCTTTTAGAGAGTTGTTTCTTTAGATATATGCGAAAGTATTTGGTTAAGTTTTGAGTTATTTTCTTAATCAATAAAGAAGATAAGTTCTTTAAAGTTCTTTTGCAATATTTCGATTTCAATTGGTATCAGAGCCAGGCTGAAAGATCCAATCAAAACCAAGGATGGGAGACGTGCCTAATCCACCATGAAAGGACCTTAGAGCGCCATCGTTCCATTTTCCTATGTTGGCATCGACAAACTATACAGTTTGGGCGGTGAGAATGAAGATAACATATCGAGTTAGTAAAGTGTGGGAAACAATTGATGCAGGATCTTCGGACCAAAGAAAAACAATGTGGCCATAGCTCTCTAGTTTCAATCTATTACTGAGATACTCATCTTACAAATTGGATATCATAGCACGACATAAGGGCTTTGGGAAGCCATTAAATCATGTTATTGAGGAGCTGATTATGTGAAAGAAGCAAGACTACAAACCCTATTGGCAGAACTAGAAAGATTAAAGATGAGTGACACTAATATAGTTGATGATTTTGCGGGAAAGCTCGCAGCCCAATCCTCCTCACTTGGAGAATCCATCGATGAATCAAAGCTAGTTAAGAAATTTCTCAACGGATTTCCAAGAAAAGAATTTATCCACATTGTTTCTTCACTAGAGCAAGTCTTGGACCTCAAGAAAACTAGCTTTGAGGACATAATTGGGAGAATAAAAGCTTTTGATGAACGAGTTAGTGTTGATACTTAAGTGGAGGAGCAAGGAAAACTCATGTACTCTAACAATGACTATGGAAGTGGAGAGAACTGAGGTGGTTATAACAGAGGTAGTAGAGGAGGTCAAGGTCGAGGAAGATCAAATGGCCAAAACCAAAGGGGAAGGAAAGAACGATCTAAGGTGATTTGTTAGAGATGTGACAAGAAAACTTAAATGAATATGAAGAAGAAGGAGTAGAAATCAAAGAAGAAACTCTCTATGTTCATGAAGTTGTATTCTTTGAATGAAGACAAAGTTTTCCCTAAAAACTATGATGCAAGTAAAGAAGGATCAAAAATTTGGTATGTAGACAATGGTGCAAGTAATCATATGACAAGAAACAAAGAGTTCTTCTCTAAACTAGATGAAAACGTCAAAGAGGAAGTGAAGTTTGGAGATTGCTCTTATTTCAATATAGTTGGGAAAGGGTCTATCATACTTGTTGGAAAAACCAGCGAGAAGTAGGAGCTTAAAGACATCTATTTCATACTCGATTTGAAACATAATATCATAATTCTTGAACAAGCAACTGAGAATGGGTGTGAAGTTAAGGTGAAAGAAGGCAAGCTACATCTTAGAGATCCACATGGAAGACTTCTTTTCCAAGTAACAAGATCGCCAAACCGACTATACAAGGAAACTCTCAAAATAAGCCATCCTAGGTGTCTACTTGTCAAAGATATTGACACCACACAACTTTGGCATTCTCGGCTAGGACATATAAGCTTTGGAGTGATGAATAATATGGTGAAGAATGAGATGGTTATTGGATAACCAAAAATAAGTGAAGAGATAAGTCTATGTAAATTTTGTCTAATTGGAAAACAGACCAAAAACAACTTTTCGTGCTTAACAAGTCTTGGAGCTAATTCATGGAGACTTATGTAGTCCGATTTCACTTCCAAATCCACCAAGTAATCGATACTCCTTCTCCCCAAAACTCATTCAGAACTTTCATTTCTACTAAAAGAGAAAAGCGAGCAAGGCGTATGAGTTCAAGGTGAAATATTCATTTCCTTAATGACAAGAAGCCTACTTAAGGAAATGCAGGTTCCGAATGAATTTTGGGGAGAAGGGGTATGACATTCAGCTTGCCTCATCAATAGAATACCTACTAAAGCTCTAAAAAGGGCAAACTTCTTTTGAGAATTTCTAGGGAAAAAAGTCAAATATCGAGCACTTAAGGATTTTTGGAATGTGTTGCCTATGCAAAAATCAATGGTCCACACCTCAAGAAGCTCGATAGATCAAGGAGTGTGATCAGTTTTGGGTCAAAATCAGGTTCTAAAGCTTAAAGACTCTATGATCCAATCTCACGAAAAGTAATATTGAGTAGAGATGTAATATTCGCTGAAGAAATGCTTGGGATTGGACTACTACTAAAGAAACCGATGGAGAACTGGGTAGTTCAAAATTCATCGAGAAAATCTTGGAGGAGAAGTAAATGGATTAGCAGATGAACACGAAAAAAATCTAGAAGGACCTTATGTAGAACCAATAAACCAAGAAGAAGAAGAGGAGGAAATCGATGATGATGATGAAAATCAAACAAACGACCAACCTACTACTAGATATGGTCATACAATTTCTAAGCCAAGGTATCTAGATGACTATGTGTTGTTAGCTGAACTTGAAAGGTCAAAAGTTAATAATAACAATAGATGGAGAGCTGGAGAACTACTTAGAAGCAAAGAATCTACAAGAGTGGATAGATGCAATGAATGCCGAAATATTATCAATCATCAAATACGGAACTTGGCAACTTGTTAACAAACCCGATGGAATATTGGTTTAAAGTGGATTTTCAAGATTAAAAGAAATGTGGATGGCTCAATCAACCAGTACAAAGCAAAACTAGTAACAAAAGGGCATGTGCAACAACATGGAATCGATTTTAATGATGTTTTCTCACTTGTTGCTAGACTCGAAACTATAAGATAACTCATAGGTCTTGCGGCTACAAATGGATGGAAAATTTAACAATTAGATGTCAAAACAGCCTTCTTGAACTGAGAATTATGTGAGGAAGTCTATCTAAGCCAACTGGAAGGTTACACAAGAAAATAAGGAGAAAACAATGTTTATAGATTGCACAAAGCATTTTATGGTCTTCAACAAGCTCCAAGATCATGGAATGTAAAACTCGATCATTTTTTAAAATAGATGAACTTCAAGAGGTGTGTAAATGAGTCTATGGTCTACATTAATAAAGAGAAGAAATACTTTCTAATTGTATCCATCTCTGTCAATGATCTCTTTGTTACCAGAACAACACACAGAATCATAAAGCAACTCAAGAAAGATATGCCAAGAGAGTTTGAAATGTCAGATGTTGGTAAGTTAACATACTATCTTGGAATTAAAGTGATCCAAGACGATGATGAATAATGATAAATCAAGAAGGATATGCTAAAGGAATCCGTAAAGATACAAAGATGGATTCGTGTAACTCACCAATGGAGTCGAATTTGAACCTTCAAAAACTGGAAAAAAAACAAAATTGATGCCACAGAATGTAGAAGAACGATTGGATGTTTGAGGTATTTGGTTTACACAAAACCAGACATAGCATATGCAGTTAAAATATTGAGTAGAAATATGCAAATTCCAAGAGAATCACATGGAAAATCACTCAAACATGTTTTAAAGTATACCAAGGTACAACAAACTTTGGTTTACACTTTAAGAAAAAGAGATCAAAGACAATCATAGGGTATAATGATAGTAGTCACAACACTGATGTTGATGATGGTAGAAGCACTTTTGATCATGTCTTCTATCTTGGCTCATTAGTGATCACTTGGACATCACAAAAACAACCCACAATTGCTTTACCCTCTTGTGCAGCTGAATTTATGGCAGCCACCAAAGCTGCAAAACAAGCAATATGGCTTAAAGAATTATTTAAAAAAATAGTAATTGAAAACAAGAAGGTCAAGCTAAAGTCAACAAGAAATCGGCCATTACACTCGCAAAGAATTCAGTCTTTCATGGAAGAAGCAAGCACATTTTCTCAAGATAATACTTCATTTGTGAATGTGTGGAAAATGAAGTTGAACATGTGGCTAGTAAAGAACAAAAAGCGGACGTCCTAACAAAGCTATTAGGAAGAATCAAATTCAAGAAAATGAGAGACAAGATCATTCATCATGGAGTTCAAGTCGAAATTACAGGGGTGAGTGTTGGATAATTCCTAAACTTGTGGAGCAAGTTATCTTTAGTAAGAGTTAGTTACTAAAATAACTCTAAATAAAATAGGACTAGATTCATGTAAATCATAGTAAATTAGATTCATGAAGCATTACGAATATTTTTGATAAAGACCTTCATCGTCTTCCCAAGTTATGCTTCGAACATTTGATTTCCTAGGCGTTGGTACGTTGCCCCAGCATTCTACCGACTGAATGGCATGACCATGTAGCAGTATGTTCTCCTATCTGTTATGAATGACGTTTTACCTTGGTCTTCTGGGTACATGGGGATTTGGTTATATTTAGTGAAAGCATCCATTAAGAAGGGTACTTGATAGCCCGATGTGGATTGTACTCGACGATCAATATGCAGTAGAGAGAAGCTATCCTTCGAACATGCTTTATTCGGGTCCGTGAAACCGTCGCAGACTCTCCACTTCCAATTTTTCTTCTTTAGGACCACTAGGTTTGCTAACCAATCGAGTATATAACTTCACGGATTGATCCCAGCTGTAAAAATCTCTATACTTCATTGTTGAATACTTTAGCGTGCTCTTAGCCTAATTTTCTCCACTTATGCTAGATATGTTTAAAATTTGGGTCCACATTTAGCTTGTTGGATGTGATAGATGGGTATATACCAGTAATTGACGACATCGTACGCGCAAAAGTTTGGACATTCATGCTTAAGAAGCATACCAGTTCTTCCTAGAATTTTGGGTTAAGGTCCTGCCTACTCCGATTTGGTTTTTCAAACCCTCCACATCAGTCTAGACGTGCTCTAAGAGTGATATTCGTGGTGGGTCAAACTTTGGATTTCGGTAGGTTTCAGACTTCTGTTTGGACGAGGATTTGATCTACTGTAATTGCTATGAGATGTCAATCTTGGCGAGCATATATTTATCTTTGTAGCAATGGCGCAATGCTTTCTTACATCTTCTCACCATTGTGTCTCCTTGGGGTGTCGAAAACTTAACACATTGATGTTGGAACCAAGGTCTTCCTAAAATAGCGTTAAAATGGGTTTGTTTCTGTAGTGACTAGTTTTCTTACTCTGCATGCCACTACGTTGAGCTTGATTTCTCTGAGTAACAGCATGGTTTCTCCTGCAAAACTGGTGAGCGGTCTTTATTATCTTTCTAGCTTGTTATCCTTGAATCCCATTCGCGAGAAGTTGTCGTATAAATCCATGAAGCTCCCAGTATTTATTAAAATTTTGGCGAGCACAAATTCTCCTACTTCCAATTTGACTACCAAGGCGTCATTGTAGGGATGATTTAGCCCTTCGACATTGTTCACTCTAGACATAATGTTGGCATGCCGCTCTGTGTTTTGCTCGAAACAGATGAATTTAGATTGAATTTATCAAATCACGGCAGAGTTGCGAACCTCCTTGAATAAAGGCCAATCTTGTCTTCTGTCTCTGTGGTGGTGGTGAGATATTGTCATCTCCGTCTTGGTGTTCTATCTTGGAGGGTACCTATTCTTTCTTGTGTATTCCCCTTCGTTTGTCTTTCCATTCTTTTTGCATTCTGTCATGCCACTTTCCTTTTTCTTTGAGGTACTTCATTATCTTACACTCTTTGATAGAGTGTCCTTTTGCTTGGTGGTAGTCGCAAAATTTCTTAGGATCATAGTAATCATATCTCTTGGGAGATCCTTTTTTAGCTACGACGTAAAGAGTGCTTCCCTTGCCTCCTTCGAGTCGCCTTTCTCTGTGGTTATGTCTCTTGAGCTTCTTGGGATCCTTTTCTTCTCGTCTTGGGCTGTTTCTGCATTCCTTATCTCCTCTTAATTGTGTAGTTGATAGCCCAGTGAAGTGCATCATCTAGACTTGTTGAGGGATTTTGTATTAAGTTTGCTTATAATTGGGAGCCATAATCCCGAGTCGAGTGCAAGTAGCACCATCTCATTGTCGACGTGGATTCTCTTAACTTTCATTGCTTTGAATCTATCGTTAAAATGAAAAAGAGGTTTGCATTTTTCTTGTCTCAAGGTCATAAGGTTTAACTGTAACCCGGTGTTTAATGAAGATCAAATACTACTTGAGGAATGATTCCCCCAATTCTTCGAATCCATTGATTTATTATGTTTTGAAGGCTGAAAACCAGTTTAGTCATGTGCCTTAGAGGTCCTTTGCGAGTAAACAATAGAGGTTGGGGTTTCTCTCTTCATGACGGACGTAATCTTTTTTCCGTTATTAGGCAAAATAATTTTAGGAAATCTACTAAATGAGCATCTCCAAAGTATTCTAGGAATTTTGATTTTCCAATGGGACGTACTTGCGTGCTGGTTGAACGAGGTGTTTTGAGTTTGCTCAATCGCACACTGAAGTTCTAGGACGGCAGTGGGCACTCGATGCACTTTTGTCCTCATTTCTCGGTAGTTCGCTGGTGTTTTGCGTACTATGGATAAGAGCTTGGTTATCTTATCGGGGATTCAACTTTGCACAATCCGCTCTTCAGATCACTATTCCTTAGAGTCACTGAAGCACACATTGTGAAAGTTTTCGTGCTGCTCATGCTGCTCCTCTCTCTGTGGGGCCATTTTATAAATATTTCCATTTTATAGGCAATATAAAATATTTCATTCTCTTTAAAATTTTCATTCTTAGTTGATCAACATGAAATTATTTATTCTCGAATCTCCACAACTTCTTGTTAGAATTTGGAAAATATAAAACATTTTATTGAAAAAACTTTGATCCATTAGAGGGCATATAGTTTGTGTACCACTTCCTTCAATTAGGCATAATTACACATAATATTATGTTGACATATAATTATTTATTAGAATATTATGTTGATAATAAATCAATTCAATTTGAATATCTATATTAACTCTAGAAATTGTATTAGCCGGGTTTTTTCTGTTTGATTGGTCTAAGCTGTTTATAACAAAAACATATCTAAATCGGATTTTTATAAAATAATAGCAATACTGTTTACATGATATAACTAAAACATATCTTTTTTGGTTCAATTTTACGTAACTACATACCCCTGTGATTCATAGGTAAAACCTAATGAAACAATAGTCAAATCAAATTTCAGTGAAAGAAATTACAGATTATTATATGCCAGTTGATTAAATAGATTTTTTCATGCAAAATAAACTTAATTGAAAATAATAAAAGAATTGGACTGTATAGTACTCCATAAAAAAACTGACATCAAGGCATTACCGTTTAGATCTCACCCTTATTTAATAGTTTTAAGTGTTATGATTTTGTGAGGGCTAACTATAAAGAAAAAAGGTATTTATGTAGAATTAGGTACTGAATTGTTTAGGTTTTATTGCTCATGTTAATGAGGTATTTATACAAGAATATAATAGAGTAGGAAACTCTAATTCGGTTAGGAAAACACTCCTATTAAACCAATCTAATGATAAAAATAGATAGAAATCTTCCAAAAATCTTGTTAGAAACTTGTTGTGCAATATTATCGCCAATAGTGCAATCTTATCGCCAATACTCTCCCTCACATTGGAGCATGTAAGTCACGAATGCCCAACTTGGACATTAAGTTTTGAAACTGGTCGCGGCCTAAGGCTTTTGTCATTAAGTCTGCAAATTGATCGGTTGTACGAACATGATGAAGTGAGATAATACTCTCAGTAACAGCATCTCTAACAGCATAACAATCAGATTCAATATGTTTCGTACGCTCATGAAACACTGGATTAGAAGCAATATGAATCGCAGCTTGACTATCACAAAATAAACGAGCAGGCGCAGACTGTTTAATACCCAATTCTCTCAACAATTTGCGGAACCACTTAATCTCACGGAGAGCTACTACCATAGCCATATATTCGGCCTCTCAGAAGAATGAGAGACTGTATCTTGTTTCTTTATCTTCCAAGAAACAAGATAACCACCGAGCAAAACAACATAAGCACTCAAGGAGCGACGAGTCAAAGGACAAGCATCCCAATCATAATCACAGTAAATCGTAAGAGTAAGATCATCATCAGACTTGAGTAATATACCTTTTCCTGGTGTATCCTTCTGGTATCGCACTAAACGAATGGCAGCATCCCAATGCGCAGTCCTTGGTGCTTGCATAAATTGGGACAGTACATGCACAGAGTAAGAGAGCTCAGGCCGAGTATGTGTCAAGTAGATAAGACGTCCCACTAACCGTTTGTATCTTTTCGGATACTCAAGTAGTAGCCCATCGGCTAAAGCAAGCTTGTGGTTTTGCTATAACGGTGTAGCACCCAGTTGAGAACCCAAATTACCAGTATCTGCAATAATATCCAATGTATATTTGCGTTGTGACATGAAAAATACTTTCTCGTCCGCGACTTATTTCTATACCAAGAAAGTACTTTAGTTTGCCCAAATCCTTCATTGAGAAACACTTGCTAAGATACTGCTTAAACTTGTGAACCAAGTAATCATCATTACCACAAATGACAAGATCATCAACATACACCAAAACCTGCAGATCCTTGCCTTGCCTCGTGAATGAGAAAAATGAATAATCATCATTAGATTGCACAAAACCAAATCTGAGCAAAGCATCTGACAATTTCTTGAACCAACAACGAGGAGCTTGCGTGAGTCCATATAGCATTTTTGAAAACGGTATACCTTATTCGGTTGTGTATGAAGAAAACTAAGAGGTAACTTCATGTAAACTTCTTCTTTCAAATCTCCATGAAGAAAAGCATTGTTGACATCCATTTGGTAAACTTCCCAATTCTTGGCTGCCACAAGGCGCAATAGAGATCATAGTGTACTCATCTTAACCATAGGTGCAAACGTTTCTGAATAATCTTCACCTTCGACTTGATTATTCCCTTGAATAACCAGACGAGCTTTATAACATTCAATAGTGCCATCAGACTTTTATTTGGTTTTGTAGACCCATTGAGAGCCAAGAGCTACAGGTCCTGGTGGGAGGTCTACAATGTCCCATGTACGTTGAATTTCTAGAGCCCCAACCTCTTTATTCATCGCCTCATTCCACACCTTAAGACGAACAGCCTCACCAAAATGTTTTGGTTCGTTTGCAGCCAAAATTGCCGTAAGAAACACCCTGTGACTTGGAGAGAATTGTCCATCAGAAATAAAATTAGTCAAGGGATATAGTGTTGTACCCCCATTAGTCTAGCTAGCTAGTGAGCGGTTATTTCGAGCGAGAAGCAGGCCAAGCCTTACGAGCGGGCATCTCCCGCCTTTGGACCGTTGAAGATGAATGATCGGAAGAGAGAGCGTGATTGGGGTCCTTGTCACTAGATGCATTGTACTGCACAAAATCTTGTAACCGGACAGATGGTGTCTTAGTTCTTGTACTGCGACTAACAGGCGGGTCTGTGGAACTACTCTCAAGCGGAGGTACAAGTATTAGAATTGTAGACGGTTGTATAGGTTCTGTTTTTGGTTCTGGTTGTGTAGATACTATCCTATCATCAACCGTACTCCCCTTGTCGTAAGGAGTTGTAGGAACAGTAACAGGGGACGACTCCATATGTGTATGAACCACACCATCCAAATTTTGTTGCCAATCATCATCATATGAAACAGAAAACTGTGGTAGTGCAGGTGACATGCATACACAATTTGCATAAGAAAAAAATCCTCTTGAAACACAACATCACGAGAAACTAAAAACTCTTCTTGTTCAATGTCAACAACTCGCCAACCCTTTTGACCGAAAAGGTAAGCGACAAAACACAATCTCGACTCCTTTCTCCAAATTTTTCACGATCACGTGCGACTTTGTGTACATAACAAGCTGACCCAAATACCTTCATGTGAGAGTAGTCCGGAAGAGTACCATGAAGAACTTCAAATGGTGATTTCCCTTTGTGTACAGACAAAGGTGTGCGATTAATAACATAAGCTGCTGTCAACACAGCTTCTCCCCAAAAACGAATTGGTAAGTGAGCTTGAAACAACAAAGCTCCCGCCACATTAAGAATGTGTCTATGCTTTCATTCGACTCGGCCATTATGTTGTGGAGTATATACAGAAGAAGTTTGATGGACAATGCCATGTTCTCAAAAAAATGTAGCCATACTCGTAAATTCCAATTCATTATCACTTTGTATTACTTTCACCTTTGTATCAAATTGCTTTTCAACGTATGCCAGAAACTCCTGCAATACACGCCTAACTTCGGACATTGCAACCAGCAAGTATGTCCATACTGCACGAGAATAATCGTCCATATTAGTCAAAAAATAGACAGCTTCACTAGAAGAAGGTACACGATAGGGTCTCCAAATGTCATAGTGAATTAACTCAAAAGGTGAAACTGTTTTATTAATACTATTAGGAAACACTTCTCTAGTTTGCTTTGCACGAAAGAATACATCACAAGTTTGAGAAGGCTACAAAGAACTAGAACCCGAAAACAAAGGTAAACTAGAAAGAACACCAAACGAAAGATGGCCAAGCCGCAAATCCCACAACTCAGGGTCAAAAACTTTCTTCACTGAATGAACTCTGGCCGCAGTAGAATCTGTGAAATAGTAGACCCCATCACGTTCTTTACCGGTTCTAATCAGCATCCTTGAGAAACAGTCCTGCAAAACACAAATGGTGTCAGTAAAGAACACAACACATTGAGACTGAGACAACAACTTTGCTACAGAAATCAAGGTGCAATTCAAAGAAAGCACACATAACACTTTCGACAAAGTGATTGTACCTATAGACGTAGTTGTCCCATATGCATAGGCAATGTTTTACTACCATCTGTGAATCCAATAGAACATGTAGCAATTTTCACTAAACCGTGTAATAGAGACAAATTTCCTGTCATATGATGCGATGCTCCAGTGTCTAGTATCACATCACCAAAAATTTCCTTACCCGACAACTTATCAAGATAGTCAGGTTTTGGCTTATCTTTGATCAACTGCTCCAAAGCTTTCCATTGTTTAGCTAAAAACTCTGGGAAAACTGACAAGTTTGACATTGTGTCATGAGCTACATGCGCCGAACTGGTCTGATCCCTACCACGACCGGAGCTAGAACCATCGCGACCTCATTCCCATGCACCCATTTTTTCACGGTCTTGTTTTCCTAGAACGTTCTGTCCACCAATCAGGATAGCCTACAATCTGCCAGTAGCCACTTTTCTCATGACCAGAACAACCACAGTGAGTACACGAGACATCATGATTCTTGGGAATCATCTCGGTTTTGCAGGATGAACTGTGAGGATGTGCAACTCGCGAGGTGAACCCTACTTGCATTTGATGAAGCTCACGTTCATGAGTTGAGGTGAGGCGCCTTTCTTCTCTCACAACCTTAGAGTAGGCCTCCGCAAGGCTTGGCAACGGATCCGTGCCAATCAAATGGGTACAAAGGTGACCGAATTTAGCATCATCAAGGCCCATTATGAATTGATAAAATTTCTCCTCCTCTCTTTCTTTTGTGATATCCTTTGCCGAACAGTAGGTACATGTAGGTATTGTCATGTACATCTGAAGCTCCTCCCAATATGAACACAATTGACCGTAGTATTCAATTACAGGTCGATCATTCTGTCGACATGAGGCAAGTTGCATCTTCAGCTGATGTACCCGTACACTATTCCCAACAAAGAATCTCTCCTTGAGTTTGGTACATAATTGTTGTGCTTCAGAGATGAAAACTAAAGTAGATTTGACCTTAGGATCAATTGCGGCTCGAATCCAGCCAATAAGCATCAAATTTACTGTCATCCAATTCTCATAATTTGGATCATCAACAGCAGGTTTTGGAATAGTCCCATTGATAAATCCTATCTTCCTTTTTGCTTGAGGAGTATTCATCATCTCTATGGACCATTCATTGTAATTTTCTCCATTCAATATGATTGGAGTGATTAGCGCTCCAGGATTATCAGAGCTTGCTAACACGTATGGCGACACAGTTACCGTGGCTGGAAGCACCGCCCCCACTGCCGTTACATCATCTCCAGACATGTCAAAGATGAGAGCTTCAATTTTTTTTTTGCCCTAGAAAGATTCTGATACCATGTAGAATTATGTACTGAATTGCTTAGACTTTATTGATTAAGTCAATAAGGTATTTATACAAGAATAGAATAGAGTAGAAAACCCTAATTCATCTAGGAAAAAACTCCTATTAAACCAATTCTAGTAATAAGAATAAATAGTAATCTTCCAAAAATTTTGTTAGAAACTTGTTGTGCAATCTTATCGCTAATAATTTATTCAAGCTTTGCCATTTCACGCAACAAAAAAAGTTGTCAAGTTCAAAGAACAAACCATCCCTCTGTTCCATTTCAATATCTTTGTTTTTATTCTCAAGTTAAAAGTTATTTAAAGAATAGAATGCATCAAAATTAGATAGCCACATAATGAAGAAAGATTTTCTAGGCGACTTATTTTTCATATGGCATTGACAATTGACCCTTGCCATTACTTTTCCACACTGACCATATCACTATACAAATTTTGTTTTTATTTACAAAAATTGTTTGTCCATTCATCGTCGTGAGTGGTTTAAGTGTTGTTTTGTCTACGTTTGATTCGATCATAATAAATTCAGTTTACATTATATATAATATACTTATACGACCATTTTTTGTTCTCTTTACTATTTTTAACTTGCATAATTAAATTTGGTCGAAAGCAATGTCTCAACCAATGATTAATAATTGCCTGCAAATCAATCATAAGTTGGGCCAAATCCCATTAAAGCTTGATAATGGGTCAAAAGATTTCATAAAACATCATCTAAAAGTAAATGAAAAACCATACAAATCTTAATCTTCTTTAACAATGTGTTAATATATACATATATCTAACTCATATATTCCAGATCTTTGGTACAAACAATCATCATAAAATATTGTGTTCATTTAGATATTCGCTATCATATAAATTATCCGGACCAACTCAGAAGTCAACTAACCTAATAAATTTGTTTTCTAGTATCCAATAAGTGGGTTAAATTCAAATAGCGATCAATTACGGAATTTCAGACTCATGTATCGACTGCTAAACCATAGCAATCGGGTTATAATGAATTGTACCCACTTATATAGATAAGCCCAAAAATCTTAATTTTACGCTTTTGAATACATTTGCAAACTAATAATCATTTGGAGACAACATTTCACTTTACATGAAATTTATCAGTTGTGTTGAAGCATATTTATTGTAAGGTCACAGACTTCTTTATAAGTCCGTCGTTAGGTTTAGTTAATAAGTCCTGTTAAATAAATTGTGATCAACGCAAATGGGACCCATGTGATGACCACATCAAGATTCTTCCGATTGTTATCCCACCAATTAAATTTTATTTTTGATTATTTGTTTACCATGAAAATATTAGCGACTTTCTTATATAAATACATATAACGCAACCACTTAAAGAATAATTCCGTTTTGGTTTTGGCTTATTCCTCCTTCTCCACATGATGGATACATTCTCTTGTAACTCTTTTGAACCAAACCAAACCCATGATGATGATCATGATCATCAAGAGGAAAGTGGCTGGACAACTTATCTTGATGATTTCTCTAATCAATACAGAACTCGTTCCCAAGGAACTGATCATCAAGACAAGAGCTCTTGCTCTCTTCTTAGTGTTTCTCCTTCTCTAATCTCTGACGCCGCCAATGGTGCTTTTTCCGGCAAGAATACTCCGATTAATTTCCCGGCGCAATTGAAGTTTAGGAAGGCAAGAACTAAGAAGATTTGTGAGGATGATTCTTTGGAGGATACAGCTAGCTCTCCGGTCAATAGCCCTAAGGTTAGATACAACACTTACATAATCCAACAATCCATGATCAAAATTTTTGTGTATATATGTTTCTTTTAAAGCTTTTGATTTAAATTGTAAGATCATACATAGTGATTAGTATTATCACTCAATCATCTCAATTATTAGTTCATCTTTTTTATTATCGTTGAGGGTAGTTAGAGAATATGTATAATTTAATATGAATGATATTGAACAGGTCAGTCAGTTTGAACGAATTCAGACGCCTCCTAGAAAAATTGAAGACTTTGTTTCTTCAAGTTTCGTTATGGTAATCTCTCTAACTCTCTTTCTTGCAAATTGATTTTATTGACAAATTGCATAATATATGAAAAATAGACTTGGCTTCTATTATTAGATTACCTCAATATTTGTTATGTTTTATTATGAGGAAGGTTCAATGATCTTGTAGTATGAAATTGACAATTATTCCATTATAATATTTGTTAGATATAATACGTAAATATGTCTTTGAAATGGCTACGATGTGATAGGGAAATATTGGAGGCATGAGGGATAATCAAATCCAAATCCAAGAAGGTGATGAACAAAGAATGACGATGATGAGAAATATGAGAGAAGACAACAACAATAATAATATGGATTTGAGGAGTAGAGGATTATGCGTCGTCCCTATTTCCATGTTAGCTAATTTTAACAGTCGCTTCTGAATCTTAATCAATCCTATAAAACATCTACAAATATATACCCTTTGTAAATTTTGTGGTATATATAAATATATAAATATTTGTACCCATCTTGTATATATACATATGTAAGTGTTTGATATGTATATATATACATAAATATGCATACTGATGGGTATATATATGTGTTTAATTACTTGTATATGTATAGCTTTTGTGTACATATATAAATGGAATAATGTTGTAAACATTTTCAAGAGCTATCATCTCATATCTGAAGCCAATAAAACTATTTGCAAACATATATACACCAACTTTTTTAAGAAATTAACACTTAAAAGTTTTTATATATTGCTATATATATATCTATATAAATATAGGTTATATTAGCAGGCAGGTATACGGATAATGCAAGCTATGATTTCGTTAAATGTAGATATGATAAGATTGTAGGAGTTGAATTGGTATCCTCACAGAAAGTTGGTACAAATACATTTTTATTAAAAAAAATTTAATAATTATATAGTCCGAAACCAATTGAATTCATCAAACTCACTAGTTTAGTTAATTGATATGGGCGTTATTGATCAATTAAAATAATGGTTTTTCATATTAATTAAATATTAACTAGATGTTTGACATTCTATCTATATGAACTCTTAGCCGTCTCAACTCCGATCATGATAAGCTATATGTATATACAAAAATATTCTCTAACGCTAATATATATATATATATATATATATATCACGGAGGAATTAATAATCAGATCAAACTACATGATCCAAAAATTATCATGTGTGCAAAATATGACCCAGGCGTGGTCAAGTGGTAAAAAAGGCGTGGCTCCTCTGGCACGAACATCTTTCGAAACTAAATTACAACAGTGTGAAAACATGACTTTCCATATGGTTACCTTTGGTCTCAAAATTAGTTGGATCTTATAGCCTATGGATTTAAGGACCAGTTACGAAGAAAAAACAAAGTTTATGGTGTCCGTTGAACTGAATCATCCGTCTTATATAAAATGTATATGCATATCTCATAAGTTATATTTGTATGTCTACATAATTCTTTTGAGATGCTTGAAGAAATGCATGATAGACTTGCTTTCTTTTAAAAATAATATCTTCAAAATTATGTATAGGTTAATTACGGCATCTCTAGATTTGGCTAAAAGAATTGACGTCAAATTCGGATTTATTAAAAATAATAATAATTATTACTCTTGTATCTGTTAGCCAAACCTTCGTGTTAGGTGATCGATCAAGTCCTCACCAATAATATTTTATGTATATTTGCAAAATAAACTAATAGAAAGCATATGATATGATCAAACCAAAAACAATCCATCAGAATATACGAACAAATCCGTTTTAGTCTACAATGGATTGAAGGATCTTTGATCCGTTTGGTTCTGAAACATGTTAGATAAAGTGTCTAGTCCAATCGGTTATGACTAGACATAAATATTAATTGCTGCTTAAAATGAATTATTTATCTTTAATTAGTTCCTTTCAATACTAATATGATTTTTGTTTGTTTTTTTTTAATTAATAATATGATTTTTGTTGCCAGCATATTATTATTATTATTAATATGATTTAAGAAGCTTTTAATTGTATATATAGCTTAATCTCTTCTTTTTCAATGTTACTAAAATGGGCATTATTTTCAGTGTATGGGTTAATTAATCTCTTTTTCTTTTTTTACTGTTAGATAGTATTCAATATTATAATATATTCCATATGTCTCATAATATATGATATTTCAAGTAAATATACAATAATTAAGAAAGTTTTTGAAATTACTTGAAATATCCCTATAATGTAATCAATGGTGTAATTAATAGGAGCAAAAACTAGATTAAATTAGGAAAATGAATCAAATTTTTGTATTGAAAAACTTAAACATTAAACCTTTTGAGACAAAGAAATAGAGCTAAAATATCATTTATATTGAGACAAAGGGAGTATAATTTAGGGGAAATTTTCAAAAATACTTCTAGTGGCATGTACCATTTTCAAAACATACCTTTTCTTTTGAAAATTGGGAGAGAGAATTGGTCATCAGGGGTATGTTTTGAAAAAAAAGCATTTCGAAATGGGCATTTTTAGTAATTGCTCTATAATTTATGAAAGCTTCAAAAGCTAATTAAATAAATACTATAATTCTTCAAAAATAGTGCTAAACTATACTTATTTCTAAAGGTTAAAGATCAATTATATGAGGCTGTATGATTGAGTAGAGATTCCTATATAAGCAAAACAGAATATTATGAACAATCGGAGAAAGCTACCTTATATCTCATAATGTCAAAATCAGATCCTTAAGAATCTCATCAATCATTCATTTTATTTTTCTTCTTGGGTCGTCGAGGATAAGATCTGTTATCTTTGCAATTAGGGTTTTGACGGAGATAAATATATACATATAAGCTGCATGATATATTATAAATATTTGTCTCTGCTATTAGTGAACTGTAGATATGTATGGTTTGATATATGTGCTCATCTATATGTAGATTGTAGAGAATTTCAATTATAATATCTTTTAAAAACGAAAAGAATTTCAATTATGTGATTGCAATTTTTATCCATTTAGCAATTGAAGTTCTTGCTTCTGAGACGCAATCTCCACTGTCAATGAGAATCGTGTTGCATATTTTGAAACACGTCATCAAGTTGTCAGCTTCATGTTTATTTTTGTATCAACGGTGGGATTACAGATTACTTAATACAAAAGTTTTAAGGCAATTAAGNATTTAAAAAAAAAAAAACAAAAAAAAAAAAAAAAAAAAAGTATTCGTAATGATATTACAATTCGATAACTGTGGTATACTCGGACTTTTACAGACTGTATCGAGAAAAGTTTGTAATTTATATCACTGTAGTTATCCGTTGCTGATTAGATATGAATTAATTACAAAAAAAAAAATTTTGCAAATATGTTACACAAAGTGATATGATTTGTACACACAAATAAAACTTGTATAATTTTTAAAACAGATTAAACTACAAATTCTTACAAATTTATTTTCTAATTATTGTGACTGATCACGACTCGACTCACACACAATATATCCTAACAAAATATTATGTTAAAAAAGTGACATATTAGTCACGATTTGTACTCACAAATAAACCTTGTATTATTTTCGTAGCAAAATAGATTAAACCACATTTTTACAAATCTGTTTTGTAACTATTGAGACATATCCCACGTTTGTATATATTTGTAATTTTTTTAATTTGGTTTAGATGAGTCACATATATATATATTCCAAGTACGTACACATAGAAGTAAACATGCTTGCATGATGTTGGTATGATTTTTTATTATTATTAAGACTCATAACAAATGATGTTTCGAAATTTCATTCGGAAACAAAAGAGTTTTATATA
>OVBA01001492.1:0-43655 GCA_900406435.1 Lepidium aucheri | reverse complement strand
TAATCATCATTTTATAGAATCATCTGATGTTTTAGCAAAGAAACTCTCTCTTTTTTTTGTTGTTACTTTCTTTAAGATTGTTTAAGATACTTTGTTGAATCATTTTTAAGTTTAATGCATTAAGTTTATTTGATCTTCATCTTTACTTTGTGCTGTTTATTTTCTTATTGCTTTTTGTGTTATGAGGATGAAATCTCCTTTGATCCTCCACTCTCAAATCATGAGAAGTGAGTAGATCCTTGTCGATCTCGAGGATAGGGAGATAGGAGGTGAAATCTTNCGCCTTGCAAACAATGATCTGATCCGATCTCTTCTCACATGGCTTAGCTTAAGGCCGATCTCTCCCTGATCAAGAGAGATCTGATTTGGGCCGAAACCTAAAGCTAGCTCTAAGGGAATCGGAGACCAAGTGTCATATGAGTGATGGTTTGATCCGCCGAAGAGAGATCTAGCATGTGGATCGGTCATTAGATGTATTGGGCTGGACTTTAAGCTTTTGATCCGGTATGATCGCGGCTAGCATCGTAATGGATCAGCCAGATCGGAAAGGGGTCTTCACCATAAGAATGGGTGGATCTAGCTTATCCCGGTCTAGAGATCGCCGTATATAGCTTGGCGAGGTTGGATCGACGAGTTTACCACCGATCAATCACCTCCTATCCTCTAGATTCATGTTTATTACCCTAGATTTATTTGTTGTCATTATCTTGCTCTGTTTTGTGATCGTTTCTCTGTTTTTGAATGCTTTGTTGTGTTTTTATTTTGTCTCGTAGTGTATTTTGTCCTTTGTGCTAGTTTGAGAGTTTACTAGAATTATAGCCTATCTTTGTGACAGATTGGTAGGTTGTCTAAACTAGAATATGGTATTAGATAAGTTGCTTACAAGTATTCACTGAGTATTGGTTCGACTAATCCATCTACTTTCCACTACCCCTCAATTATTTGATTCCATAGACTAAAAATGTTGTTATCAGTGGGGTTATGGCTAACACCGTCTAGCCATTTCTATGCTAGGTTTTCCAGGTACTCTACCTGGATTACCCATCTTACGAGAGGTTCCAATGTAGACACGAGTGCTGCTAAGGCATCCGCCGCCGCATTCTCTGCCCAAGGTATCCTTTCTAGTTTGAATTTTTTGAATTGCGATGCCGCATTTTTAACAAGCTCTAGGAATGCATTCATCCTAGCGTCTTTTGCCTCGTACTCGCCATGGTACTGGCTAGTCACTAGTTCGAAGTTGCTATGAGCTTTTAGATGTTTGACCCCCATTCCTGCCGTGATTCTTAGCATGGCAAGCAGGGCCTTGTACTCAGCTTCGTTGTTCGAGGCCTGGTACCCTAAGCCGGCAGGAGTGTTCGATCAGTTCACCGCTGGGCGAGGTCAATCTCAACCCGTACACCGATCCAGTGCGAGAAGATGATCTGTTGATGTGGACCATCCAAGGTTTTTGATTGATCTCCATATTGTCAGCTCCTTTTTAGATTTTGACCATGAAATCCGCGAGGACTTGAGACTTCATACTTGTGCGGGGTCGATATTTGATATCATACTCATTGAGCTCGATCGCACATTTGACGAGTTGTCCTAACTTGCTTGGGCTGTGTAGAATCATGCACAGCGGTTGGTTTGTCATCACCATGATCGTGTGGGATTGGAAGTACGGGCGGAGTTTCCTCACAGCCGTTACCAAGGCCAAAGCTATCAGCGTGTATCACTCTTCGGGTTCCGTTAGAGATTTACTCACATAGTAAATTGGCTGTTGTTCTCCTGCTTCTGTTTGGACTAAGACCCCACTCACCGCCGTCATTGACACTACAAGGTAGAGGTAAAGTTCTTCTCCTTCTTCTGGTTTTGCCAGGATTGGCGGAGTTGCTAAATAGGTTTTTAGTTCTTCGAAGGCTTCTTGGCATTTATCGTCCAAGACAAACTTCTTGTTGTCCTTAAGCAGTTTGAAGAATGGTAGACATCTGTCAGTTGACCGTGACACAAAGCGGTTGAGCGTTGCTATCCTCCCGGTTAGCTGTTGGACTTCTTTTTTTGTTCGCGGTGGTCGCATATTTGTTACTGCATTTATCTGGCGTGGGTTGGCTTCTATTCCTCTTTTGGTTACGAGGTATCCCAAAAACTCATAGGAAGATACTCCGAAAGCGTATTTAGCCGGGTTAAATTTCATCCCAAACTTGTTGAGGATATCAAAGCACCAGCATAGTTGCCCGATGTGATCTTTTGCGTCCGCTGATTTAACCAACATGTCGTCGATGTACATCTCCATCATATCTCCCAACACTTCTGTGAACATAAAGTTCACCAGCCGCTGATATGTTGCGCCAGCGTACTTGAGTCGGAACAACATTACACGGTAACAATAAGTCCCTTGTTTGGTTATGAAGGATATCTTTTCTTTGTCATCTGGATGCATGAAGATCTGATTGTAGCCTGAGAAGGCGCCCATAAAGGACATTAGCTGATTCCCTGCTGTTGACTCCACCACTTTGTCAATTTGTGGAAGTGGATAGCTGTCTTTGGGGCATGCTTTGTTAAGATCGGTGAAATCTACACATACCCTCCATTTGCCATTCTTCTTTCGTACTACTACCGGGTTTGCCAGCCAGCCGGGGTACTTGATCTCCCTTATTGACCCCATCTTCAATAGTCTCTCGACCTCATCACGTACTGCTATAGCTTTATCCGGACCAAGTTTTCTTTATTTTCCTTCACTGGCTTGTAGGTTCGATCGACGTTCAGCTCATTTGTGTCAAAAAAACCTGTAAGGGTTGTTTCCCCCCCCCCACAAGTACATTATCTTGCAGGCCCATTTTCTTGTAGGCGTCGTGGAACAGTAAATCGACGGAACTCCCGGGGTCAACCAGAATCCGTGCTAGCTCTACTCCTCCGACCTCTCGTTCGATAATGAGTGCATCATCATGGGGTTTGTCGAGATGAACAGTTTTGTTTCTCTGAAGGTTACGGCTGCAGCATCGTCCTTTCAGCTTGTTTTTGAGCCTGGGGGTCGCATCTCTGCTTTCCATTGGTGCACTTTTATGGAGTTGACTGAACTACTTCACAGATTCGACCCTCCTATTATGACCACGATGCGAGGTTTGGTGGATTCTTTGTTTTCCCCTACCTCGACGATTTCTTCCTCCTCAGCTAAACTCTTATCTTGTTTTCGATATTCCCCATCACTCTTCCATACTTTCTTCATTTTTTCCTCCCATTTCCTTCTTCCTTAAGCTATTTACACTTTGCATTCTTCAAATGTATGCCCGTGTGTTTGATGGTAATCACAATACTTCGATATATCCAGTGGCTTTCTGTTTTTAAACTTTCCTACCAAGAACACGTGACGACCTCTCGGTATTTTCTCATTCTGAGGTCGGCTGTTTCTCTGGACTTTGTTTGTCACTCACTATGCTTTCGGTGTAGTGCATCATCTAGCGAGCTAGGAGGCGGATTGTCAGATCCTGGCTGAATGTCGAGGCCTGCAAAATTCCTCTTTTGAGCGCGATCAAGGCCATGTCGTCGGGGATGTTGATACTTCTTGACTTTATTTCCTTGAAGCGTACTATGTAGTCCCGTAGCGGTTCAAACTTCATCTGGGTTAAGTTGAGTAGGCTGTCTATAGTGGTATGGTTCTCTATGAAGATAGAGTAGTGCTTCAGAAACACCTCTTCAAGTTGCTCGAATCCGTCTATAGATTCCCTTGGCAGTGTTGAAAACCAGTCCAGGGCGGGACCGATGAGGTTTCCAGAAAAGAACGTGCAAAAGCCCATGTTTCGTTCGTCGCCCTCGAGATGAATCCGATCAGCTGCGAGTAAGAATGATTTCAGATGCGCTATAAGGTCTGTATTCCCTGAATATTGTGGGAATTTTATTTTTCCTACATCGCGAATGCGGGCCCCTGTGATCCTTCTTGTGAACAAGGTATATCGTGTTTGTTCGATAACATACTAAATCTTTTACGCTATTGATATAGTGCGGTGCAGTTCAGAACGTATGCTTGTGTACTCCTGCTGTGTTTTCATCATCATTTGCTGGAGCTCGTCTATTCCCAGAGTGTCTTCCACTTGGTACCCCGTTTGGGATCCTTCCTCTGGTGATGCAGTGCGTTGTATTTTGTTTCGAAGGTCGCGGCACGCAGCCTCCACTTGGGCCAGTCAATCCTTCAGGCTTCTCATCTCAGTCGATCCTATGGGAGACTCTTCACGCGTCTCATCCTACGGGGTTGTCTCGCCATGCTGCTCATGGACCAAGGGGTCTGCCCACGCTACTGGCCGGTTTGCCCTGTCCTTGATTTCTGGTGCACGCGTCCCCCGCAGGATTCTGTTGGGGTGCTCTCTTGTCGTGGTTTCCCGTCCGGTAGTGTTTTGGGCGTCAATGACCATTTCTTGGAGCTCCGCGAGTTGTCTTCTAAACTCGTCTTCTTGTCGCCGGGCTTGGAGTTGTAGCTCCTGATTTCTTAACTCGCTTTGCCTCACCTACTCTGTTGCTGTTGAGGCCATTTCCCTTAAGTCTACGATTGTGCGAGATTATCGTTGATACATTGTCGTTTGAGACGTCCCGTTGGGACGATGTTTCCCATGTCGTTGGTCACATTGAGTTCTTTGTGTGCTCTTGCCTGTTCTCCGGTGACATCTATCAAAGTTCCTATATCTCTCATTGTCGGTAGTAAGCCTTGACTTCCTGCTTGCTTTCGATCCGTGAAGACGTGACTTTTTGTTCAGTCCCCATAGACGGCGCCATTTTGTTGATACTTAAATCGGTTGTAATTTAAGATCCACAAATACAAGTCGAAAATCTTTTTGTTGGCGTAATTGGGAATGTATTATTCGGTTTTTATTCTTCTATTTATACATAATACTTATTCTGATTGATTTTATCTTCACAAATGTTGATTGAACTCGAGTTTCCTTTTATTGCTTTATTTTCTGCAATTAACTCAGTCCGCTGATTTCGTGATTGATTATGCCCGCTGATTTTACGTCAGCTAGTTAATTCCGTATTTCTTGCCAATCTTCATAAATGTCGTTCAGCTTGTCAGGTTTCACCTCGGATCAAAGATCACGTCGTTCGACTTGCTTCTGGGCCGAGATTCTTAATGGGCTTCTTTGCTGTATTGGGCTCAATCTCATTTGGGTATCATCATATGATATTATATAACCGGACTTTATTTATATTGTTTTAGTATGCGAATATGTTAATATGTTTGGTCGCATACACATGTTATCATATAATTTAATAATCAATATAGATAATATTGTGTACTAATTTAAAATTGGTAGCATATTTGTAATGTGTAGTTTGGTTTGACCTCAATAAAAATTATTAATTTTGACGTATGCTTAATACATTTGTTTGAGGAAAACAATAAAATAAAACATGTACACAAATTAATGGAATTTAAACAAACACATGTTTTAGTTTTAATTTAAATTTTTTTTAAAAAAAATATGTCGAGTTACTCTCAGTCTGGTGGTTAGGATGATCCAGTTAATGACTCAGAACACCATGGTTCGATTTCTCCCCACTACACTAGTAGAATAAAAGGGATTTTAAGGTGTGGGCTAGGGTATAGATCAGGTCTTGTCGATTCAGTTGTTGACAAAAAAAAAATTAAAAACATCATATACACACATAAGCATATTGCTCTTAGACCTATATACTTTTAGTTTTTGTTAAGCATTGGTTAGATTATTACTGTAGCTATTGGACCTTTTACACATAATATAGCCTCTAAAATAACAAAAAAAAAGTAAAACTGGACAATATTGTGAACCTAACCCACACCCTCAAACCATAATCTTTCTCATAGCTGAATCACAAATTCTTCTTCTGACCATGAAACTTATCTATTACTAGAACAATTAACTCAAAATTGAGCTTAACTCACCGTAAAACTCAGTAAACATTAAACGATCAATGAAGAATCGACATCTCAAAGCTATCTTCAGTCAATTTTGCCTTTGAACCTTCGCTTATTTTACAATAATGGTATGTGAATTTGTGTATGTTCAGAGTTTCCAATTATTGCTAATTATCTTTTACAAAATATTTTGAGATTATTAATCGATATTCTTAAACTTTTTGCTCTTCTCTTTGTATCATATCCTTGGTACTCTGTTTTTGATCCGAAGGAGATTGATGGAATTGAGATGTCAATTTATAAGCGACTTGGAATACGAAAGTATCATATGTAAAGATTCTAACCTTTTCTTTCAATTTTAGTAATTCATCTTTTACCAAAAGCATATAATCACCAAAAAGGGTCAACTCATGTTAGACTCTTTTACTTGGTCAAGATATATGTTGAATTCTTTCTGTGATTATACAGATTGCAAAATTGTATATGTTCCATTTGTCAAGGTATATTGCAGTTATCAGTGTATACATAATATAAAAGTCATGAACTTTATATATTCTATGTTAGTCATGTTAAAAACAAATGAGACTTTATCTGTAATTGATGTGGCTTAGTTGGTTGTTTCAGGGTGCTTATCTAAAGATCAAATGATTCTTCATGTGAAAATTAAATTAGTCCGACCAAAACATAAGATAAGTGCTGATATCTATTGTTGTCAAATTTACACAGTTATGTTTTATTTTTAATAATAACAGAGTGAACTAGAACTGACTACTTTCACTTTGTAGTGAGAATACTTTCTAGTGTTCATACTCTAGCCTAATATTTTCTTCCATTTGATCACTATTTTAGGTTTCATTGTCTTTCAATATATGGCTATTAATGTATAACAAGTGTAATCTACAGAGTAGAAAAAAAATTAGTTCACTTATTCTTTGATCTTAATATTCAATATAGAAAAGTTGAAGAATAAGTTATGATCTTTGGTTTGCAACATTTGTTTGTTAAAAACAGTAGTATAGAATGGTGATCATATTTTGATATGTTTAAGTATTAAAAAGTGTAGATCAGTTATTATAGATTCTTAGGTATATATATATATATATATATATATAAGTAAAAGAAAATTAACATCTGAAGTCGTAGATATTAACAAAGTTTCCTAAACATTTAGAATATAAATCACATCATATTTAAAGACAATAGCTGAAATAGTAATAAAGCTATTGAACATTTTGAAAAACCTCTTTAAACACAATATTCATTGTTGTCTTTTGTGGTTTTCCCTGCTTATCTGTGATCAGAATCTCCAGCATGGACTTTTGATCAACCATGGACATTGCAACGTATAGTTGAACATGAGAAAAAACATGTTTAGGCAAATATTAGAAGCCAATAAGCAATTAGAATCCAATACTATTGAAACTCAAGTATGTTAAATATTAGGAGCCAATAAGCAATTAGTACTTATGACCAGAAAATACATAACTTCAAACATGCAGTCTTAAAGTTCTCAAACTAACCTTTGAGTCTTTCTAGCAAAATCTTGTTGATGGTGTTGACATCATCATTTTTTGGACACAAAATAGCACTTTGTTCAAACCATTACCACTCTGATTTTCAAGAACTCTGTTTCCATAAACATTTTCTACAATAGTGTAAATTGGATATGAGACGTTAGCATCAAGAAGTTGTTCAGGGATACAGATTTCAGCGATTCCATCATTTGGCATAGATAATATTCCATCACCAAGTGCTAGCAAACAATTAGAGAACGATTCTGTTTCTTCCTTTTTCTTCATCACAAATATCAGCAAGTAGCCTCATGTTCTTAGTTAGTTCCAAAAATCTACAATCTTTCCACATATATGATGAGTTAATTGCTGATAATTGTTTGCTGCCTTCCTGCACCTATTATAACGGTTAAAATCTGTCTAAAATCTCCACCAAACACGCTAACTTTCCCACCAAATGGTTTATTCTTCGGATGTCAAATAATATCTCTAAGACTTCTATCAAGAGCTTCAAAACAATACGTATTGGTCATAAGTGCTTTAACGCAGATAATTAGTTTACTTTCCAAAACCAAATCACCAACATCTGATCCTCAGATCATAGAACATGTGCTAGACTCATCCACATTTATGGAAATGCAAAATTGAGAATGTGCAATTCTCGCTCCTTTTAACAAAAGTGCAGCAATACAGTGGTATCGCAAACACTTGAGCTTTTCTCCTTTTAAATTTTTTGTGTTTAGAATCCCAAGTGTACTTAATGGGTATCTCCTCATATAAGAGTAGTTTAACCTTCAGATCTTTCTTATTTAAGTCAAACCAAGCCATGAGTTATACCATCATCATATTTCTCAATGACAACATCAGCTGTATCATCCTCCTTGTAGTACACCGGTTGCTTTCCTTCCTCATGGAAAAATAACTTCACAACAAGAGTAGATTTGTAATAATGTCATATTTATATATTCTCGAAGTCGCTACACAAGCTAATACATACCAGAGGATAATAATAGTAGTTTTAAAATCTTCTAATTGATATTGTTCAGTAGGCTCAATAGTTATTATTACACGATCATGTCCTTCTGTAACATACTTGAACAAATATTTGCATGCTACCAACATTGTTATGGGTATGATACCTAAGCAATAACTTCTTGTTATGGGGAATCACATGTCTGTTATAACATTTTAGACCATTTTTATCAACGGACCAACCATTATCCCTTCTATGATAGACAGGATAACCTTCTTTATCAACCATAGTTTCATCAGAGTATGGTTTGAATAGTATTTGGAGCATTAATTGTCAACCATAAATGGTGATCTGGTATTTGCACGTCTACATGGTTCATGAATCATAAAGTTTTTAACAACATCATATAATTAAGGCTCTTTAGCTTTATGTGGTATCTCAGCTGATATAATCTTATCCACTTGATCGAAACTTATAAAAATTTATGCCAGGAGGCATAAACAGTAATATATGTGCATTTGGAAGTCCTCTCTTTTGAAATTCCACAGTGTACATAGCTGTAAAAAATTAAACCAAGTATATAAGTAATGTGTAAGTTGTAATAATCATATTAAATAATTTCAACAATCTAACAATATTATATAAGTTTACCTGAAATATTCTTCCCAAATATATGTTGTCTCATCAAGTCATCTAGTAGATGATCCAGCTTAATCTTAAACATTTTTGAGATGATGTCTAGCCTATCATCAGGCTTTAGATTATATTCCTCCTCAAATCTTATGATTTTAGGCCAATTAGGATTGCAAATTAATGTGATTGATAGATCAAGATAACCAAAAAAATTTCAGGTTGCTATTGCATCCAAATAACTTGAACACATATATCATTGACCTCTTGTTAAGGATTTTGGTATAGCGGTACTTTTTCCATGATTGCTCAAATCATAATTCCCTTTTTGCTTTTTCTTCCTTAACCTTTTAAATAATTGTACTCCTCAACCTTGTTAGGTTTTTGGTGACATATCTGAGTCTATTTGATTCAATCATTGTGTAACCGTCTACTACAAACTGTTGTAACAAACGTTTCGATCGCAATATAGCCTAAATGCAAACCACTGCCTCATGCTAATATTCTGATTACTCTTTGCACTCCTATTAGCTTTTCTCTATTTTTTAATACCAACTCTGAAACCATCTACTCTATTCTGGAAAACTATTGGATATTGTTGAGGAAGATATGAAGGATGTAGTTTGCTGATTCTCTTCAACTTTCAAGAAATCTCTTCAAGCACAATGTCATGCTTATCCATGTTTTCTCCAAATCACTAGGAACTAAGGAAGCACACTCAGTAGCAGTAGGTTCACAATACAACCCTCCGTCTGTCTCACGATTTGAAATAATCCTTTTTTGTAAACCTTTGCCTTCTTCCATATCAAATCTATCTCTGGCACATCGAAATGCTTTAAGATAAGAACTTATGTCAGTCTAAAAGTTTAATAATGGCCTCAATGATTTCTTTCCTGAATTTGGATCCATTTTTCCTTTAATGCTTTGTATTTCTTTTTTTTTGTCAACCTTACTCATTCATTTTACTAGTGGGATCGACAAAGGCCCGATCCATATCCAAATTGCTCCCACTAGAGCTGGTGGGATTTGAACCCCCCACCTGGTATCTAGCTAGATCAGGGGCAAGCCAACTGGGTCACCTGCTTCTTGGCATGCTTTGTATTTCTTTGCTGTTAAAATTTTAAACAAATAACTTTAAACTTTGCAAACTATAATGTTTTATATTTAAACTCTCATTAAAAATACAACACATACCTTATTACTTCAAGCCTATTCTGGTTCTCATTTTCAGTGTCAACTATATACTGTTGCAAATACTTTTCATAATCACCATGTTTAGGTTTTAAAGAACCCATTAGATTATAGTTTTTCCCTTGAAAAGTAAACATTTTAGATCCTCCCCCCATCAACATTGATCGATCTACCTTTCTTCCAATAGATATAAATGCAAACAACATATTGTATGCTCTAATGTTTTCTCTAAAATGTCTAGAGATTTTATTATCATTTGTTAGTAATACCCACAATACTTTCAGAGAATCCCTTAGTAATAGCAAACGAACTTGCCCTTGCATACAACAACCACTATATATTGGATTTGGTGTTTTTTTTCTTTTGTTAATTCGCTGTGCATACCAAAAAATTGCCCTACAATAATCACAATTGTATATTAGATCACCATCATCAATATAACTTGCAAAAAAGAAAATGTTGTTTAGTATATATGGAATAACTCCACCACAAATGTGGTTCATATTTAAATGTAAACTCTTTTTGGTATGCTCTTTCGCTTATTTGTTTTTGTGGTAGAAGACACTCCTGATTTTGATTCATTTTTAGATGTAGAAGGACCAAAAGCTTTTCTTAAAGTTTCCAAAATCTTGCATAGTATATTGTATCTTAACTCTGCCTCTTGTCTAAGCTCTGGGTCACTTCATCATCTTTCATAATTTTTTGTTTGTCTAGAGATTCTTCATCTGAATCAACTTCTAGGTAGGAACAGTCATATTCTATGTCATCAAAACTATCATCTGAATTTGAATTTAAGAAGAGATAAAATAGCTACAAACAGGAATAGGATTAATCAGCTTGTAAAATGCATTTGCAAATTCATTTATCTGTATAATTTGTGTTACCTGTTTCATGAACCTCATACTCGAATTCATCAGACTCCATTACTTGCTCTTGAGTTAGATCGACAAAACATAACTTCTGCTAGTAAGTGAGCACAAGGTTAGCAAAAGAACAGAAAGCTATATCTGCAAGTGTTGAGAATTAGTATCTCATGATGAAAAAATATTTGATATCACAAATAGAGTAATAAATGAATTCACAACTGAAAAATAGTAGTAGAATTAAATTAGCTAACTCAACTGTTGATTAGTGCATGAATGATTATTGTGAATTGTAACACATGGAACTCTCACTTAAGATAGATTTCATTGCTTGAAGAAGAATTCAGGTTTTGCTTGCACAAAAATTCAAAGGTTTAATTGTTTTACAAAAAGTATTGGACTGATTACGATCAACTAATTTTTTGAATATCTAGTCGTGGTTACTTTTTAATGACAATTTTTTGTGTGAAAAAGTATATCTTTGTCATGTTTATAAACATGTATAAATAAGAAGTTTAAGTCTCATTTAAAATATGGCAAAAAAAATTTGGTTTCTAAACAGTTTACACTAACATTCCTTGCAGTAGTGATATTGTACAACTGTAATATCTAATTTCTTGTTTTTATACTATCTGTATCTTGGGTTACAATTGTACAGAATCGACATATTTTCATTGACAGTCAAATAAACTATTTATGTTTCAAGTTTGTAATGATATGCATATACATTTATTTATTTATTTTTAAAAAATTTTGGGAGCTAAAGATATTTAAATACAAGTAACTACCTGATTTTCCATTACAAATTTCCAAATTGAAAAAAGGACAAGGGTCATAATTGTTTAACAATACATACCGCCAGATTCATATAATAAATTCTTGATATGATTAATTGTACTCTTATATTTACATAAATACATATGTAATATTATCTTTAAAATTTAAACATGTTTATTAGGATAAATATTTCCAAACACAAAATAAGCTCATATATGGTCTCATCGAAGAAATAAGGATTTAGTATAGTGAGAGTGCAACAATACGTTATAGAACCTTATGAAGCCCAAAATAACAACTCCAAAATATTGGCCCATTTACTAAATATAGACTTTGTTACCGAGTTGAGATTTCAATTATTTAGCAATAAACAAAAAAATGCATGGGAAAAATAAGAATAACCCAGAATTTCTTAACGTAAGAAATAAGACCATATGATAATTCTCAAATATCCGATACAACATTTAAAAAGAAACCAAAGTCATTACTAATAAGCAATTTAACAGAGTTCTCTAAAAGAAAAACATACCACGCTTCAAAAGTAGACAAAAACAAAGGATGCATCGTTTGATCAACCAAACTACAAACTGCAGATCAACCTAATCATCATCTTCATTGTTCATTGTGTGATCCCTGCCTGATAGTATAACATGTGATTGTAAAAACTAACTAATACAGATGCTTGTAGGAGATAAATACCAACTTAAATGTGGTCATTATACTTTTGCACAGTTTGAAAATCTGACTAACAACCTCCTTGTACTTGAAGTCTATTGTAGATGAGATTCCAGCCTTCTTAGGACACTTGACAGACCTCTTTATAGTCTTCACAACATGTTGCACAGCAACAACCAAATGTTGTACATTGAGCATGCTCTCAATCATTGTCGAGTGAGGAAGTAAGATTTTAGAGTTCAACTTCAGAGACACATCCTTTATGAGCCTAAATATTATTCATCCAAGATTGTAATTGGACTAAAGTATTATTTGATGCATTATAGTTACCCGATCGACTTGTGCGTAGGCGTAGGGTACCAGTTCTTACAACAAAAATTGAACAACTCCTAGTGATCAACTGAGAAATCATTTGGAGGGACAATGTATTTTAGCTTTTTTTCTTGTTAGCTGAGAAAAATGAAGCCAATGCCGGTTCTTTTGGTCCAACAATACAGATATTTTCGTCGATTTAACTTACATTTGGCAGAGAAAACAACTCATTGATATGTTCAGCACAGAACTCATAAGTGTAACCCTTACGAATACATTACCAATAAAGGAGTCTACTTCAACTGGTGGTAAATTCGCCATAGATTCAAGAACGACAGATGAATCAAATTTAGCAGGTAGAGCCACAAAAGAAATCAACCCATCATTATCTATTTCTTAACCGTTTTGTTATTTGTTGAAAAAATTGATTTCTCATTAGTGAAGCCCTTACTAAAAAGTACATGATATCGTTCGTAAGCATCATGTGAAATGAATCGAGTTAAATCAAAACGTATTTCAAAAGTAGTCGAAGGATGATTGGATTTTTGTGTGGATGCCGGAGAGTCAACATTGTCCTCGTTGATGACTAGAGCCGATGTGATGCAATTTTAGAGGAACACATTTTATGAAGAAAATAGTTCTTAGATCTAATTGATGCTGATTATATGAAAACCCTATATAATTTGGTGAGAAGGCAAATCACAGATGGTATTGATTCTGTTTCTTGAGTTATGATAAAGCAGGAAATTATCAAAACTGCAACACGTCTTAACTCACTCATAATGAACGTCTTTTTCTAGAAGTTGAATTATTAGTTTTTCCCGCTCAACCTAAAAAACCAAACACTACGCTTCAGAGGCACACAAAAAACAAAACAAATGATGTAGTGTATGATCAACCAAACTACAAACTGTAGATCAACCTAATTATCGTCTTCATTGTCCATTGTATGATCCCTACCTGATAATATAAAATGTTATTTAACATTAACTAATAAATATGCTTGTAGGAGATAAATACCAACTATTCTATGGTCATAACACTTTTGCACAGTTTGAAACTTTGATCAACAACCTCCTTCTACTTAGGGTCTATTGCAGATGATATTCTAGCCTTCTTAGGATGCTTAACTAACCTCTTCATAGTCTTCACAATAGGTTATGCAGCCACAACTTAATGTTGTACATTGAGCAGGCTCTCAATCATTGTTGAATGAGGAAGTAAGATTTTGGAGTTCAACATCAGGAACACATCCATTATGTTCCTAAATATTATTCATCCAATATCGAAATTGGACTTTTGGATTATTTCATGTATTAGAGTTACCCGATCGACTTGTGCGTAGGCCTCATTCAACATAGGGTACTAGTTCTTACAACAAAAACTGAATAACTCCCGCTAATCAGCCGAGAAATCTTTTGCAGGGACAATATCTTTCAGCTTTTTTTTTCTTGTTAGCTTATGGAAACAAAGCCAATGCCAGATCTTTTGGTCCAATAATACAGAGATTTTCATCTATTTCACTTACATTTGACATAGAAAACAACTCATTGATCTGATCAGCAGAGAACTTGTAGGTGTAACCCCTAACAAACACATTAACAATAGAGGAGTCTAGTTCAACAGCTGGTAAATTCACCCAAAATTCAAGAACGACAGAGGAATCAAACTTATGTAGCCATAGAAGAAATCAACGCAACATCCCTTATCCATTTCTTTAGCGTTTCATTATTTGTTGAAGAAATTGATTTCTCATGAATGAAGCCCTTACGAAGAAGTACATGATATCGTTCGTAAGCATGATGTAAAATGAATTGAGTATAATCAAAACAAATTTCAGAACAAGTCAAAGGATGGATGGATTTTCATGTCTTCTTATTAAATCTTTTCTCTTTCGTAATCACTGAGGTTCACTTACGGAAACGGAGTTGTGAAAATATAGTATTAGTGGGTCTCTAATTCTTAACACCATTCTCGTATTTTTCTTTCGTCATATCAACCAAATGAGGTGTTTGAGAATCAAAAAAGCTCAGAGATGCAAGGTTAGCTAAGGTTGTCAGGGACATGGGGTTTGGTGCAATAGAGTTTGCGAACTAAGAATTTGGTGGAACTAGTAGTAAAAAGTGAATAAGATAAGTCTCTGGATTTGACATTGTAGTTTGCTCAACTAAAAAAGATGGAAACTTAACAAAAGTTTCAGTGGTACAAGCTTGCCCCACAGTCTTTTCTCTTCTTTTTGCTGAGGACAACCTATTATTCTCCAAGGCCGATTTAAAGAACTCTTCTACAATTTTACAAGTACTAGATTAGTACCCGCGCGATGTGTGAGCTCTCTTTCTAACTTAACTCTATATCTCTCTAACTCTCTCTCTCTTTCTCTCTCTCTCTCTCTCTTTCTCTCTCTTTAACTCTCTCTAACACTAATTCCCTCTCTTTATCTCTCTAACTCTCTCTCTTTCTCTCTCTAACTCTCTCTTACTCTTTTTATCTTTCTCTAACTCTTTGTATCTTTTCCTAACTCTCTCTTTCTAACTCTCTTTCTCTCTCTATCTCTCTAACTGTCTCTCTCTAACTCTCTCTATCTCTCCCTAACAATCTCTCTAACTCTCTCTCTAACCCTTTTTCTCTCTCTAACTCTCTTTTTTTCTCTCTCTCTAACTCTCTCTCTCTCCATCTCTCTTACTCTCTCTCTGACTCTCTCTCTAACCCTCTTTCTCTCTCTAACTTTTTCTATGTCTCTCTAACTCTCTCTCTCTAACTCACTTTCTCTCTCTCCCTCTCTCTCTTTCTCTTTCTAACTTTCTTTCTCTATAACTCTCACTCTCTTTCTCTCACTCTAACTCTCTCTCTCTCTATGCTCTCTCTCTAACTCTTTTTCTCTCTACATTTCTCCCTCTCTCTCTCTAACTTTCTAATTCTCTCTCTCTCTAACTCTCTCTCCTTCTCTTTCTAACTCTCTCTCTCTAACTCTCTCCTTCTATTTCTAACTCTCTCTCTCTCTCTAATTCTCTCACTCTGACTTTCTTTCTCTAACACTCTCTCTTACTCTCTTTCTCTCTTTCCATCTCGCTCTATCCATCTCTATGTGTGACATGTATTAATGAAATGATTTGATTGATTTTTACATAAATAAGCGAAACTGAGGTGTCAGTTGTATAGAGCTCCAAAAAGTTGATGTGTTAGCTTGAGAGAAACTCACTCAGCTTTTATATATATAATTTCTAATCCTCTCTCTCTAACTCTCTCTTTCTAAATCTCTCTATCTAAATATCTCTCTCTAATTCTCTCACTCTAACTTTCTCTCTCTAACTCTCTTTCTCTCTCTCTTTCTCTCTCTCCATCTCGCTCTGTCCATCTCTATGTGTGACATGTATTAATGAAATGATTTGATTAGTTTTTAGATTAATAAAAGAAGCACATGTGTCAGTTGTATAGAGCTCCAAAAAGCTGATGTGTCAGCTTGAGAGAAACTCACTCAGCTTTTATATATATAATTAAATGACTATGAGAAAGCCTCAGGTCAAAAAATTTATTACTCAAAATCATTTATCTAGTTTGGAAAAGAGACAAATATTTGCAGGAAACTAGAGATCCATAATTATTTAGGCATCAAGAATCTAGGCGGAATGAGATCATACTTAGGTCTCTCGAAAAGCCTCAAAAGAACAAAAATGAAAATATTTGCTTATGTTAAAGAGAAAAATAATGAATGCATTAATTTATGGTTTGCGAAATTCCTCTCCAAGGGAGGAAAAGAGGTTTTGATAAAATAAGTTTTAACTGCTATTCCCTCCTATGTGATGTCTTGCTATCACCTTCCAAAAGTTGTCACTTTAAAGATCTATGCAGCTATTGCAGACTTCTGGTGGCATAATTCAGACTCGACATGGGGGATACGTTGGTTTAAAACGATTATGCAAGAGTAAGTCCGAAGAAAGGCTAGGCTTCCATGCAATTAAGGAATTTAACACAACATTATTGGAAAAGCAATTGTGGAGACTTCTGGATTAACCAAACTCTTTGCTAGCACAAGTCTTTTAGGGACGATATTACATAAACTCCTCTCCTCTAGAGAATTAGTGAGTTTATTCACCATCTTACGGATGACGAAGCATTATCTCAGCAAGGCTGCTGGTCATGAAAGGCCTAATCAAGCGGGTGGAAATGGTGATACCATTAAGGTATGGTATGATCCTTGGATCCCAAAAGCTAGACCAAGACCGGCCATGGGTGAGGGTCGTACGGTCCATCTGGACTTGAAAGTTTTGGATCTAATCGACCCACATTCAGGATTATGGCAAGAAGTTTTAATCAAACAAATGTTTGCACCAAGAGATGCGAAATTAATCTTAGGTACCAATATTCCTAGATTCCTAAATACTGACTGATTAGGATAGCATTATACCAAGTCAAGTTTTTATCCAGTTAAATCAGGATACTGGACCGACTACAATCTTCCATTACTTGAGACGAATATTCATGAACCAAATATTACAAGATTACAACAAAAGTTTGGAAGATAAGCGCACCCCAGAAAATAAAACATCTTACCTAGCAAGCGTTATGAGGTCATCTAGCGGTTAAAGATAACATGGTATGGCAGGGTATCAATGTGAGGAAAAATATGACCGATGTGATGCAGAAAATGAAATGGTTGACCATGTATTATTCTGATGCCCACTAGCAATCCAGGCGTGGGTGTTATCCAAGATTCCTGCAGAACAAGCTTTTCCAAGACATTCAGTATATTCAAACTTAGATCATTTTTTATGGATGACTCCAAAAACATAAGACTATCAATATTTCTATGGTTCCTATGGAAAGCAAGAAATAAATAGATTTTTCCAATAAAGACGGAAACCCACAGGAGTTAGTATGCGCTATAACAACCAAGGCAGCAACATAGGAGAACACACTACAAGAACGAAAGGGAGCTTCTTGGTAGTAATTTTATCTCCATCGATTACTCTTGTTGCGTCAATTCAAGTTAGTGACTTCTCTTTTAATAATGGATTAGGTCAGGTTTGGTGGATTCTAATTCTAGATAATAGGTAATGGCTAACACGCAATTGAAGAGTGATTTAGAAGATCAGATGAGAGGGATTCCTTCAAATTGTAGGTGTAGAGAGTTTGTTGTACTAATGACATCTTCCACAACTAAAAATTCAAGAAGATTGTTTTATGCTTGCCCTTATGGAATAAAAGAGGTAAAATTTGGTGTTAAGAACAATTTTGTTTGTTGTCTGTTTTTGGTATTATTTGGTCACATTGGTTTTTTATAGGAAAAACTAGAGTCATTTATTTAAGTGGACTGATTGGTTAATGGTGGAAGAGGTTAAAGATTTGAAAATAAAGGTTGGCAATTTAGAATTTGATGGAAATAATTTACAAAAGAGTCTAAGTGTTTGTTAGTTTGAGATTGAAAACTTGTGTTTGTTAGTTTGAGATTGAAAACTTAGCAAATAAGTCTAATCTGTGTGAGATTGCTACAATCAAGAAAATTAAAGAGTGTAAAATGGTGATTCGAAGCTTGAAGAATATTTTGAGAGTTTTTTGTGTCCTTGTGGTCGTTTTTAAGTTCATTTTCTAGCATAATCGTAGTCGTTTTTTTAATTGCCTAATGCAGCCTAATGGTATTAGGTTGTTTTACTCGATTATGGTGTTAGGTTGTTGTACTCGGTTACAGTGTTAGGTTGTTATACTCGGTTTTTAAGATCACATATGGTGTAGTCGGTTTTTATGATCAGATGTGGTGTAAGGTTGTAGTAGCAAAACTCTTATTTCCATTTTGGTTTAAGATGAATTATATTTATCTGTTTTTCCTAAATCGGTTTTTGTTCAATCAACTGTTTTTTGAAGTTTTGGAATCATAAGAACACCAATGTAAAGAGGTTCAATTTCATCAGAACATTAGAGTTTAGAGCAGCAAAACATAGCCACAAATAGCCTTTAGCGTAGCCAAAATTTAGTCCAAATAAAGCTCTATAAGAGCAACATGAACAGCCATAAAGACCTCCAAAAATAGTCGTTATTAAGTCCAAATAAAGATCTGAAACATAGCCAAGTAGAGATATAAAAAACTGCATAGTTAAACTCCAAAAAACCAACAAGTTAAGCTCCACAACACTGCCAAGTTAAGCTCCAATAAAATGCCAAGTAATGGACTCACAATTAAAACAAAACCAAAAAAGATTAAACCAAAACACAGCTAAAACATAAGCATCATATTAATGGACTCCAGTTGACTTGGTCATTCTCCAACATCCAAATGAATGGACTCACCATTGGAGTCATAACCATCTTTCCTCTCCCTTGTATGCGATAACCTCTTCTTTGCTCTTAGTAGAGGAACCCTAATGTTACTACATCTTTTAACATTGTGGCCAGTGAGTCCACAACGTCCACAAGTCATAACTTGTTTTTTTCTTGGGGCCTTCTTCGTTGGGGACTCGTTTTTACCCTTTTTCCTCTTCGTTTTTGGCTTCCTTCCACTCCTCTTTTCGTTCTGCCCAAGCATGTATGGTTGTGGCAAAATAATTGAACCACACTTTTTCTAATTTATAGAATGTCATTGGGTGGCATTAATCGACTCAATATATATATGTTGTTGTCTGGAATTCAGAAACCATGATGAGATGTAGTCCTGATGGTTAAGCTTTTTCTCCAATATAACTTTCAAGGCATGACGACATGGCACTCTACTCATATGCCATCTCCTGCAGGCGCATTACCTTGTCTTCATGTTGATACTAGCAGACTGACCGAACTCAAGAACTTCACACCTTCCATCTGACCTAGGAATCAACCTAAAATTCTTAGCCACCTCCTCCTTCTCCATTTCTATCATCTCCATGATCCTTGGTGAATATCTTGCTTGTTGTCTCAACACCTTTGTCCTCCTACGATCAACTCGAATCATAGCTTTTCTGTTAATAGTCTCAAGCATCTCTAGCATTGGTTGATACCTCGCTGAATCAATAGCATTATTGAAGGATTCCAAAATGTTGTTGTGTATATCTACACAAAAAAATTTGGTGAGCAAAAGGCAAGGCTACAGTTCATCGAGTTCTTTTAATTATTGCATCATGAAGTTGTATATCATATCCTTTGATTGCCTTAAGACTCGTAATACACTCTTGCTGAGTATAACTCTCTGCAAGACGCTAAACCAACTCCTTTATGTCACTTTGGTGAGAGAATGTCTTCTTCAGATTTCCATACGAATGAAAAACACACACTATGTACTCAACATTTGGAAGTTATATGTTTGCAGCATTCAGCAGCCCTTATCATAACATATGATTACAACATGAGAACATGATCATTAAACTGTAATGAAATAAGAAAAGTGAAAGAGAATAGATGATTTACCTTCTATCGGTCAGAGATGATTGTAAATCCATTACCATTACCTCACTCCAAATCAGACTGTAGTTTCTTTACAAACTACCTCCATTTCTCCTTATTCTCAACATCAATAACAACTCGTGCAATAGGGTACATGCCACTGTTCGCATCCCTTCCAACTGCTCCCAACAATTGTCCTTTGAGAATGCACTTTAGAAAGTATCCATCCAATCCAAGTACATGTTGACACCACTTCTTTCACGTTCTCTTAATGATAGCAAAACAAGCATACATTCTTCTGAAAAACTCTGAACCATCATTTCCGAATTTTGTCTCTAAATCAATGGTTGAAACATCATTTAATCTGCACAAAAAATAAACAATTATAAATCAAAACAACAACTATAAAACATTTTGAAAAACTAAACAACTATAACAGTTATTAAAAACAAACCTCAAAAAACTACTAACCTTCTCAATCTGATAGTCCTTCAATCTAAAAAACTACTCCTCATGTTCCTTTTGGATTAGTTGTAAAGCCTTTGCCTTCGCTTTCTCACATTTGTCGTTGGTTGTAAACAACCCATATCTCTATAGAAGCTGGTCTTGCATTGCCTTTGTCTCTATCTCGGGATTGCTCCTTATACCATCAAGAGAGAGCTTTACAAGCACACGACCCTTGAGAGTCTTACTATACTTATCACTCGTACATATGTACTTATCTTTGTAAGTCTGAACCATTCATTTAGCTATGGATTTTTCAAATGAACAGTATATACTCCAGAGGAAACCATCCATACCACACTTAGCTCCATACAAACCCAGACAACATCTACTCAATTATATGTTCTTTCTTTCGTTTAGAACATAATCAATTGAACCTCTTTAAACTCCCCAACTCCATCGAAAACATGTTTAAGCATGAGAATATCACTACCTTGCTTACATCTTACAGCATCATAAGCCTCTTCTTCACTACCAGAATTTGGTGGTGTGTCATGATAATCAAAGTCGACATCATCGTCTTCATCACCTTCTTCACCATCTTCAGCCATTGCAACATTATTCTCGAATCTAACTTCATCTACAGTTAGTTCATCTCCCACGACATAGTCTGGATATTCAACTATGTTCACAACATAAAGATCCACCAAACCAGTTCACTTAAAAGGTTCAATCATCTTTTCTAAACCACGACCATCTCCACCACAAAAATCCTTCTTATCACTATGTTCTTCACAATTTGGAAAATATACCTCATTGTCTAAACCCTGTGTTTTCCCTTCGTTCTTCATTTCCTCTCAATCTTCCTCTCGAAATAGATTTCCTAGTATTCAATTCACGTTAGAATTGGAAAAAGTTTAGAAAGTTTGATCTCAACTCGGTTGAAAGAACATCTTACAAAGAACCCTAAAAATCCCCAATTTTTAATTTTAACCCAACGATGTTGTTGCCTTTTTGTCTTTTCAGTCTTCTAGTCTCAAAACGGCGTCATCCAACTTAAGATGCCACATCGATTCTATTTAGCCACATAGGACGACACATGTACATTTATTTAGCCAAGTCACAGACCACTAACGGTTATCTAACAGCCTATTCGGTCAATGTGTGTTCTAGTACAAATGAGAAAATTTATTTATAGAATTTGAATTTTTTATGCACTAAAATTAGAAAAATACCGAGTTTAAAAGTTTATGTAGGATTCGACACGATCAAAAAAGTTCAATGAGAAATTGATCGTTTTCCTCTTGAATACCAAACTTTTACATAAAAGACTAAATTATATCTAATTTCATGTTAACAGAGTTTTATTTCACTGTTACTAAAGTTAGGTGCATATATCATTACCAAAAAAGGTTAGGTGCATATATTACCTTAGGTTGAGGTTTTAGTGTAGGTTGAAAAGCCCTACAAATTGCAGGATCTCCATATTTCTATCCTCTGGTCCTTAACTAATCTTTGTTTCAACGAATTGAGACGTCTCTCACGCATAAAAACAAGACTATTGATTCGATGCATAAAAACTTACATCAAAGATTGTGTTACACAAAAGAGAAATCAGCTCTTACATGTCTCTTGAAATACAGTATTATTGTTTTGGATGCTCGCTCTTCCAAACATTCACTACAAGAAAATCGTTCATTGTTAGCACCATAAATTTGCTATTATACATCTTATATAGCATCTTACGGTATGCTATTTAATCAGCTATGATAGGTTTGCCTGATATGATAGTGTTAGTCACGTCTGCTATATTAAGCAATATATTATAGCATATTTGGGGGCTTTTATATATGTTTCTATAGCGCTTCAACTTTTAAAAACTAAAATTATGATAAACAAATTTTTATGCTATATTAGGTATTTCTACAATAACATTTTTGCAATTCCGTATTTTGTTTGTAACATTTTCGTGACATTTTTACATTTGCTATAATAAATAATATAATAGCTCATTTCCATTGGTATAAGATTAGATTATGAATTTTTCCGCTATGACATATATTTTTCACTAAGCTATCTTATAAATATTATGAAATGCTGAGATTAAATCATGTTGTGATAAGAAAAATGCAATGAATCAGCAAAAGTAACAAATTCATTCAATGGCACAAAGTTTGAGTATGAAACCTACATGACATAAGTCGGTTAACCATTCAACCTACTTGACAAACGTTCGAATCCAAAATATCTAAGATAGATTACAGTTTAATTAGCTTAATCAAGTAACTAGTATTATCTAAGCTGGACCGGAGTTTCTTTATTCCTGCAATAATCAGAATGTCTGCATATCAGTTTTGATAATCACCATGAAAACTAAAAACAAAGCACAACCTATATAAATTATATGACACTTACCCCTGTACTTCACTTCAAAAGACTATCGATTTGTCCATCGGCCAAGCAATGGACAAACCAATAGCGTCTTTCATATACTCTACTTCATTCGATGGCCTCCAAACGGCTGCATCATCTACTTTGACCACATCCACCCAAACTCTAGCTGCATTATTCCATAAAGGAACAAAATGTACCATTTGTTGGGGGTTAAGTGAATGCACACGTCCCTCAGCAACAACCTGTTTATTGCTACAATATCCATCAACAAGCAATTTTGGTTCTCTTTTATAACTTGATGACCATGTTTGCGTTGCCATGTTTACCAACAGAAATAAACAAATATAAAAGAGATAATAAATCAAAAAACTTTATAATCAAAACATGAACTAGATACATACCGGAGATCTTCAAAATGTTGACTTCGATGCTATTTTTTTGTAGGAGATTTCAGACCCTTGTCTGCAGACTTGTGAACATAAGAGTCAGTAGTAGACTTTGGACAAGTTGTTGCACTTTTTTTACCATGAGAACCTCATGTTTCTGCCTTTTCTGCGACTGCTTCAGTACCTGCTGCATTTGTAGGAGCTGAATCAAAGATAACTTTGTTTACAAGCCATGCTATATAAGACAACAGACAGTCTTCCAGGTATGCAATATCCACCGAAGGTCTCCATATGAATGTCTCGGGTACATGTATCTCATCTACAAAAAATTTCACTGCCTTTGGTCCAAGAGGAAGTCCATTTACTAATGCATTATGTGCTTGTGTTTGCCAACACCCCTCAACAACAACTACATCATTGTTATACAAATCCAGTAGTTTATACTTGTTCACAACATTTGTTCTTGGGCATTGTAAGAACACAATTAGACAATAATAGATTTATGTTAGAAGAACATGTTTAGACAACAATAGATCTATGTTATAATTATGTTAATGAAAGTAAAATTACCAATGGTGTGATGTCTTCTTCTTGGTTCACTTTTTCCAGATTTACTACCTTAGCAGCAGGCCAAGCAATCATATGTCCAATAGCTTCTGCAATTGTAGACATCTTCTCTGCAGGTCTCCAGAGGAAAGCTCCTTGCTTTTTGCAGTGTCAACTAATACTTTGGTGTCCATAGGACCTAATTAACAACCATTAACCATTTCATTCAGATCATCTGAAATAATTCGACCCTCAGCTATAGTTTCGTCACCTCCAGACCAATCAATCAATTGACACTTCGGTTGTAATCTTTTATTCGCACTCCAAAGAAGTCAAACATCAGGACATGTAATAATTCCAAGTTAAATTATTTATTCACAATCAATCAAATGATTTACTCTTGCAGCTGAATTTTCACCAACTTCAGGATCATGTCTCTAAGATACAAACTTAAAGAAGTCAAATTTCAATTCATATTTTCAGACAAATGCAATAAATATTTAAATTCTAACCTGATTCTACAGTTTGGATATTATATCTTCCAATTCATGAAGCCTTTGTTTGAGCTGAACATGACTTTCTGCCATGTCATTCATGTACTTATTCTATACATTGAAACATGCTAGTTTGGTCTTCGTCATGTTTCTGCCTAAAGTCCTTAAACGACCCGGATTATCAGGTCCTAGAAGTTGGCTTAGTGTGTCATTTGGGTCGTATGGTGCAGATGATTGATTACCACTGCTCCCAATCTCTACTGCTTTTTCCTGCAAATTCATTACCAAAAACATTTTTTGACAAACAGTTCCACAATATTGACGAAAAAGAATTTTTTTCAAAACTAACAATCTTTTCAGCTGCATTTGTGTTCACCAGAGTACCATCCTTCTTGGTACGCGACTTAACCCACACCTTTAGTCTCGACACCTCTCTTGGATCTACACTTTCATTTTTCTGAAAGCATCCATATAATACTATAACAGTTTATGCATACCTGATTATTAAAACATATGAATCATTAACTGCTTACCATCTCTTCAGCTAGTCTGACCATTCCTTTACGACTACTGGTATGGGGAATTTGTTTGTTCCTTCGTGCCTTGAAGCTATCGCTCAAAACCTAACACAACCATATGTTAATATTGAATATATGACTGAACTAGATACTTACTTGATTGAATACAACACCTTAAATTCTTGACTAGTTTTTTGCTTGACAAATCTACGCCAATCAACTGGATCGACATTCTTTGGTCGCAGATTCACCCTTTTTTTGACTATTTTCAGCTTTATTGATATCAGACACCATGCGTGAGTTTGATGCCCTCCATAAACAGCCCATTTGCTTAAGAATAGCAACCTTTTGAAATTCTTCAGTAAGCTCGAACCTTGCCTATTAACAGTTTGCGAACAAGGAAAATATATTAAATTCACAAAGAGTATAGTAATTCAATACGAAAAAGTGAAAAACAAAACAGTAACCTGAACAGATTTCCAAAGAATAGTCTTGATATCTTGCCAATCTTTGTCCATTTATCTATAGTGTACTGTACATGTTCACGTACTAAAGGCCCTAGGTATGAGGATAGCTTAACAGAACCGGGACCATATGGTTCTCCGAGTGCATTAAAAGTCACTTTAACTCTGATGTTTGGATCTTTGACAAGATCTTTCATTCTTGTTGGACCTCGTTGCTTATTCTGTTTCTGCTCATCTGCATGGTCAAAGGATTCAGATAAATCAACTTCACCTAGTGGTTCATCTACAGCAGGATTTGCACCATCTGTCTCTACAGCAGGATTTGCACCATCTATCTCTACAACAAGATTTACAACCTCTATGTCTTCAACTCTTGTTGCATCTGCCATAGGTTGGCCAGTTTCTACTTCAATCGGATGCTCGTTACCAGAAGGACTGTTTGGTAGTACAGTCTCATTATGTTCTACATCCTCATTACTTTGCTTTTCTTTCTGATTTTGTTTTCTTCCATGCTTCTTGGACTGCTTTCTCATATTAATTTACCTGAAATAATTGAAAAAGCAACGAATCATTAAAAAGCAGTATAAATAGACACATAGACATAAAGATACACACACTAAAGACAAACAAGCAACCATAAACTAAAGAAAGACACGCAATATCAGACATATATATATAGCTATATAAATTCAAGAGTCTACATTTAAGACATAGATTCCTTCACAATCATTTCTGGCATTTTCTCCTTCATTCATATCAAAATAAGTTTCAATATCGCAGCCAACATCAGACAACATTCTCCCAAAGTCTGTAACTCCATCTTGTACAACTTCTTTCTCAGTGTATCTTCTTGAAGGACCTCTGACAACTACATGCCAATTAGATGTCTCATCTTCTTGTATCTAAAAAACTTGCTTCGCTTGAGATGCCAATATGTAGGGAGCTTTAGCAAAAGATACTTGACTCTGATTCATATTTACCAATGTGAAACCTTCTTTTACTTTAACTCCATTACCCTTAACTACCCATTGACACCGGAATAGTGGTACATAGAAGACATTATAGTCTAATAATATGATGTCCGTAATTATTCCATAGTAGGAGACCAAATCAATAACTTGGGATGTGTCTTTCGCACTAGACCTACACACTGATGTAGCCTCATAATACACTCCACTATTCTGGCTTTTCCTATCAGTATACCTTGTATGATATCATTCCCATTGACTATATAACCTGTACACTTGAGTGCAGAAATACGTGGACCGTATGCGAACCACTTTAGTGTTTTACCATGTTCCTCTGAAGTAATAGGTACCTATCAAAGTCATGTTATTCAGTTAAGAGTTCGTAACACTAATTATAATAGTACTAGAAATGTTATTAAACTTGCCTTCGATTTTAACCAAGATGCAAAAGTCTGAGTATGCATACTCCATAAGACGGATTCATCACGCCTGCATCTAACATTTGTGTCTCGTAGGTACTGCATATGCTCACTACAAGGTAAACAGATACAATTTTAGTATTTGGTTTGTAATTAGTAAATGCAAATATAACTTACATTAACTTACTCTACTAAAGGTTCGACTACAGCCATATTTTGGATGACAGCAAGGTGTGCTATCTTCAGCTCCGTCTCATTAAAATTGAATGATGTTCCAGCAGATAATGGACGCCCCTCTAGTATGTAACTGTTCTCATAGTTTACGTTCCTATCTACTTTCTCTTGTACATTAGTTGACTGCTTCAAGAATTTACTACAAAATTCAATACACTCCTTAGCAAGATACGCTTCAGCTATACACCCTTCTGGTCGTGCAGTGTTTCTCACAAAGTCTTTTAAAACCTTCATATACCTTGTCACATGAAAAAACAGAGTAATAAGTAATCATTCATTATAATAAATGAAAATAATTTAAAATACTAAAACAATGTGGAACGAACTATACATTTCAAATAGATACATCCATCTAAAATGGACTGGTCCACAAAGTCGTGCTTCTCTTCCAAGATGTACCGTCAAATGAACCATAATATCAAAGAAAGGATAAGGAAAAAATCTCTCAAACATGCAAATGGTTTCAACAATCTCTGCTTCCATGGATATAATATGTTCCCTATCAATTACTCTCTGACACAACTGATTGAAGAATGATCATAAATGCACAATTGATACCCTCACACCTTTAGGCAGCAAACCTCTAAGTGCAATTGGAAGAAGAATCTGCATTAACACATGATAATCATGTGATTTAAGACCTGAAACCTTGCATTCATCAAGTGATACACATCTGGATATATCAGAATAGTATCCATCAGGTCCCTTGAAGTCATACAATCTCTTGCAAAATTTCTTCTTCTCTGATTTTGACAGAGACTAATGAGTTGGAGGTAGATATGTCTGTTTCCCTTGGATTCATGGATGTAAATCCTTTCTAATTCCTAGATGCTCTAAGTCTTTTCGAGCCTGCAAACCATCCTTTAATTTTCCACAATACAACAATGTGGAAACAATACTTGCACACATGTTCCTTTCCACATGCATTACATCCAAGCAATGCCTTACTGGGAGTTCCTAAAAACCATATACATTAAAACAGAACCAGTAGTTAACAATAAAAGTTTGATATAATCTGCTACATGTACATGTGATTACAGAAGAAACTACCTTCCAATAAGGCAGTTTATAAGAAATTGATCTTTTCTTCCACCTAGATAACTCCTCCTCATCAACATTTGATTCCTTTTCTTCTTCCGAATTGCTAGATACATCATCAGTATCGGATTCCAATCTACAATACTCGATCCTTTTTCTCTTACTTGCAGATTGTTTACCAAAGTTATTTTTGTAGTTTTTCAGGATCTTATAAATTTCAAAACCAGTCAATATTCTAGTTTTCCTCCTATGCTTAGCTTTTCCATCAAACCATGACTTCTTCACTCTAAAACTATGTGTTGATGACAGACGCTTACGATGACACATGTATACATGTTTCTTGCTAAACTTTAACCACATACTATCTGTGTGTTTCCCACATACAGGACATCCCATCTTACCCTTTACCTTGCAGCCTGTGAGATTACCATAGGCTGGGAAATCATTTATGGTCCACAACAACATTGCCTTAAGATTAAAACTCGTTTTTGTCAGAGAATCATATGTTGACACTCCATTCAGCGACAAATGTTGTAGATCCTCTATAAGTGGCTCCAAGTACACATCAATATTGTTACCAAGTTGTTGTGGACCGGGTATTAATAGGGCAAGCATTATATTTTCCTTCTTCATGCATAAATCTGATGGCATTTTATAATTTACTAACAAAACAGGCCAACAGCTGTAATTCGAATTTTTCATGTTAAATGGATTAATCCCATCTGTTGCTAGTCCCAGCCTCACATTCCTTTCATCAACTGCGAATTTAGGGTATTTGGCATTCATCTGGTCCCATGTAATTGAATTAACAGGGTGTTGTACTTTTTCCATCAGTACTCTTGTTACTGTAATGCCACCTAAGATCATTGGCTATTCTCTTAGATCTGTACATTCTCTTAAGACGAGGGATTATGGGAAAGTACCAAAGTACTTTTTGTGGGACTCATTTCCTTACTTCGCCATTGTGCATTTTAATTTTCCATCTAGAAGCCTTGCACTTAGGACAATTATCAAGCTTCCGGTATTTAATTCTGAATAGACAACAATCATTGACACATGCGTGAATCTTCTGATAACTTATATCAAATGTTTTTAGAAATTTTTTGACATCATACAGTGATGTGTGTAAGACGTTTTCTTCTGGCAACATCGTTGGAAAGGTCTCTAGCATATCACTGAAGCTCTTGTCAGACCAACCATTTTGCGTCTTCAGCCTGAACAATGATACAATTGCTGACAACTTACTATGACTTAGACACAATGGATACAAAGGTGTTCCAACATCTCCAAGCTTCGCAAGAAACTCATCTTCTTTTTTATCTTCAACCTCTGACTGAATACCAAATTCATCCGACACCACAGTAGCTTGATACAATTCCCACATCTCATCATTAAAATTATGAGTTTTGTCTTCACTATCAGTTCCTACCATCAGTTCTTGATGATGATACCAATCAGAACGCATCTTGTATGCCTCATCCATTCCTCTTCGTACTAGCTGATCAATGACTACACTGCTTGGGTGACGGTCTATGTTATGACAATCTATACAAGGGCATACAATCATATCTAAGCCTCCCATATCCGCAGCCACTACCCTTACAAACTGTGAAGCTCCTATCTCATATTCGGGATCGACTCTTTATTAAGCAAACAAATGGAAACTAGAGAACTGCAACCCTCTAACTGAAACCTAACCTATATAATTAACTAACATAATTGCACAGATGCACCCAATCCCTTTGAACCATTTTTATTTTAAGTCTAAGTAAAACCAAACAAATTGAAAAAAAAATTAAAACTCAGTCATTATCTAAAGCTAAACAATCATCAAAATTATCAAAATAGAACCTTAACCACTTAAAAATAGGAAATGACACACAGATTATAGCAAACAGATTTATCATTACCTTTAACCAAAAGTAAAATCAACAATAACTCAAAATCAACAATAACTAAAAGTAGATTTGTCTTGTACTAACATGTGCCTGCGTGAGGTAAGAATACTGTTCAGCTTCAAAATTTCCTTTTTGCAACTCAGCAACACATACACAAGGAAATTTATACAATTAGTAAATTGTACAATTCGCAGAATCGAATTAACAATGTAGACTTTTACAGAATCTAATTTCATTACCCATATATACACAAAGTCAATTTCAGTAAACATTTTAGAACCAATATTAGCAAACTCAAGTGTACACTTTTGAACCAATATTAGCGTAACCATACAAATTCAGAGAACTTTCTGGTGTGTTAAAACTAGTAAATCGAAAGCATTAGTACTGAGACATAAAATAGTGTTTAGGTTTAAGCTATGGATTTTTACTATGTCAAGAAAGAGACTAGTAGTTGCCTTGTTGCAAAGTAACTGCAAAGTGATGGTAAAACGGTTTAGGTTTCACCCCCTCTACGTAATTAGAAATTGGAAAATGGAGTGAGGATTTTAACATACTTGGGCCAGTAGTTTTTAATCAACTGTTTCCTTATCAGTCCTCCTTTGTATGAACTTGTTTTAAGACAGCTGGAAATATTATATCAGGATATTTGATTTTCAAATCCAGAACCTTAAATATAATTTCTGCTAGAAAACTCTTTTATGGTTATAATTTAATTTGTGTATATCAACAAGAGATTCACTCACGAGAATTATGGAAAGAGAGAACTAGATTAGCAATTCAATATTCCCCTCTTTATAACCAAAAGATTTTGGGATATAAATGTCAATTAGGCTTTGCAACTAAACACCCCCGATAGTTCTATTATATAGGGCATGCTGGTATAACTAGTCTTAAGCAGTCTACTTTTTCTATTTTCTCTGAGAAACCTTGTCAAACTCTTCTTTTGCTAATCGATTTTTTTATCTGGTATACTTGTGTGAGGATGTCACAAATTAATCTCAATAAGAAGATGATGGATAATGACTCTCCTCCACGTCATTTGAAGATCAAGATTCCAAGGATTGATAATGCTGAGCTGCTAGCAAGATCATCCAAAGTGCTCATGGGTATATGTTTGAATCCACTTAGTCAAAATGTTGATACTTTTGTCTTTCGCATGCCTCAGTTCTGGAACCTGGTTGGTCGGGTAAATGAACTCAATTTAGGGAATGGTCGATTCCAATTTGAGTTTCAAGAAGTGGCAGATCTGGAAGGAGTTCTCAACAATGGGTCAATTAACTTCGATGGATGGATGGTCTCGTATGCCCCTTGGAAAGCAATAGCTGGAGCAGATTATCCGAACTCCATCAGGCTTTGGACTTGATTTACTATTCCATTTGAATATCAAGTGGAAGAGGTTTACAGACTGGTTGCTGGGTCAATTGGAGAGGTCATTAAAATTGATGAGCATAAGGGTATGGTTCCGGTTGAAGTCCCATGTTCGAAGGCTCTCATATTTTCATCTACTTTGGAATTCAAAGAAGGTAAAGAATCAAACATTATGTTCGAATACAAGAGGCTGTCTGGTTATTGTAGTCTCTGTTACCACATGACTCATGAGGCCAGTAATTGCTATAAGGCCAAAGTAGTGGTTTCTGAGAAAGGTACAAATGAAAAGAGAAAGCATGGAACAGCTGACAGAAATACAAGCATTAAAGGAGCTGTGATATCTGGTCAGTCAAGCTCCATAAACACTCAACCTGGTCCGATTATTGGCAATAGAGAGTCTCGAGGTCTGCCTCATCAAAGACCAAAAAAGGTATCTCAAAATCTGGTGATTCCTAAATCTATGGATGCTGGTGCTAAATTTTGAGTTGTTATAATTTCTGGTAAAAGTGTAGAGAACATCTCTTATCTTGTGGCTATGTGTTCAGGTTCCCTAATCAGGTCCGAAGACCACTTTTCCAAGAGGGAGAGTCATCGAAAGTGAATGATGACACACTCTCGTAATCTTTAGAGCAATCTGAGACCGAAAAGATGGATCAATTAGGGGTGAAAGTGGATGAAAATCAATCCAAGGAAGAAGATCTTTCGGCTGAAGGAAATACCAATGAGGTAATGCAGGAATCAGACATTTCTTTTTCGGAGGATGATTTACTAGATGATTTAGCATTTAAGGCTGCAGTGATTGATGTTCAGAATATCTCTGATGCTGACCGGGCCAAAATAAATGAGGAATTTGCACAAACTTTGTAGAAATGTCATGCGGCCAGACACTCGAAACCTCCCGTAGGTCCGAGCAAACCGTCATCTAGGCCATCAACACCTAGTCGAGGAGTAAGCTTCAAGAAATCGATGGCTATAAAGGCAATGTCTCCAAACAAAAATCCCAAGCATAACAAGGCTAGGGAGGAGACGAGGAAGGACTAGGAAAAAGTCCTATACATTTTTAGGTCTTATGTTTCAAATTTTAAGTTGGAATTGCCAAGGAATTGGAAATAAACTCTCAATTGGTAATTTGAGAGATGTTTGGAAACGTTTCAAACCAGAGTTGTTATTTCATTCTGAAACAAAAAATAATTTTTCTTATATGAAAAAAATTCAAATTCATTTTGGTTATAATTTTATTACTACAGTTGACCCAATTGGTGAAAGTGGAGGACTTGCACTCTTTTATTCAGATAATTTGGATATTAAAATTAATCATAAAGATAAAAATATGATTGATATATCTCTAAAATTAAAAGGAAAATTAACTTTTATTACTTTCTTTTATAGAGAACTCATACAACATAAAAGGAACTATGTTTGGGAGAGAATAACTAGAACGGGTGTACAAAGATACGATCCGTGGTTAATAATTGGAGATTTCAATGAGATAACTGGTAACCATGAAAAACAGGGAGGAACTATGCGACATGCAAACACCTTTTTATCCTTTAATCAAATGATACAAGATTGCAGACTCATAGATTTTCCAAAACTAGGAAATCCGTGGTCATGGAGAGGGGTTCAGAAAAATGGTGTTATTCGGTGTATTTTAGACAAAGCTCTCGGAAATGAAGAATGGCATGATCTATTCCCAATCTTGGAAATTGAATACTTGGATATGATTGAATCAGACCACAGACCCATGTTGGGGAGATTTTCCGATCAAACCTTTAAACCGCATCGGCAATTCATTTTTGACAAAAGATGAGTTGGCAAAACGGGTTTGCATGACATCATCGAGAAGAGTTGGAAAGGCCTTCATTGTCGGCGCAGGGTCACATTTATAGGCAAAATAAAAAATTGTCGGTGAGAAATTTCTCACTAGAGAAGCAAATATCTAAAATCAGGCTGAGAGAAGATTAGTGATCTAAAATGTAAGCCAATTTGAACCTAAGACAGGCATATGTAGATGAAGAGACATATTGGAAACAGAAGAGTCAAAATAAATGGCTCAAGGAGGGGGATAAAAATACCAAATTTTTTCATGCCCAGACAAAACAGAGACGAGCCCGTAATAGGATCATTGGCCTCGAGTCTAGTAGTGGGAGTTGGGTCACAAAAGAGAAAGCTATTCTGACAGAAGCAACAGAATACTTCTCTCACTTATTTACCACTAATGGAGATTCCACAACTCTATTAGACAAACTGGAATCTAAAATTACAGATTTGGATAACCAATCTTTAATTAAAAGAGTCTCAGTCAAGGAGATAAGACAAGCACTTTTCTCGATGGACCCGAGCAAAGCTCCAGGTCCTAACGGAATGACGGCTCTTTTTTCCAAGACTTGTGGGAAATTGTTAAGGACGATCTGGCTTCTGTAGTTAACAATTTTCTAACTACAGGAGAATTCGACCATGGATTAAATAAGACAAATATTTTCCTTATCCCAAAAAATTCCCAACCTATAAAAATGATGGAATTTAGACCGATTAGTTTGTGTAATGTTGGTTACAAGATAATATCAAAAGTTCTATGCTTAAGACTCAGAAAGGTATTACCGAAATTAGTTTTTGATACGCAATCGGCCTTTATTGCTGGACTTCTCATTTCAGACAACATTTTGATAGCCCAAGAGATATTCCACGTTTTACGCACAAATAAATCAGTAAAAGGCAAATTTATGGCAATCAAAACAGATATGAGTAAGGCCTATGACAGAGTTGAGTGGAACTTTTTGGAGATCCTCCTTCGAAAACTAGGTTTTAGTGAACCTTGGATCAGATGTGTTATGCATTATATAACGACTGTTGAATACGTCGTGCTAATAAATGGCACCCCTGGGGGATGTATTAGGCCGGGACGGGGTCTAAGACAAGGTGACCCATTATCACCATATATTTTTATTTTCTGTACGGAAGTGCTAATTTCAAAACTTCGGTCGGCTGAGTATTAAGGACTCATCACGGGAATCTCAATTGTCCGTTCCAGTCCGAGAGTTTCCCATTTGCTATTTGCGAATGAAGTCTTTTCTTTTGTAAAGCATCAAAAGAAGAAGCGTCACAAATTTTTCAGATTCTTAAAGAGTATGACAGGTGTTAGGACAGCAAATAAATTTTGATAAATCATCTATACAATTTGGGCATGCAATCCCCGATACTCACAAGTTGGAGCTTCATCAATCCCTGGGAATTTCTAATATTGGTGGGATGGGCTCTTATTTAGGATTACCTGAGAATATTGTAGGGGCTAAAACGAAAGTTTTCGCCTTTGTTCGAGAGAGACTTGAAACTCGCATAAATAGCTGGTCCTCTAAATTTCTATCAAAAGCAGGAAAGAAGGTACTAATTAAATCAGTTCTTACGGCTTTACCCACATATGTTATGTCTTGTTATCAGTTACCAAAAATGGTAGTTTTGAAACTGAACTCAACGATAGCCAATTTTTGGTGGACTAACTCTGAAACCTCGAAGGGTATACACTAGAAACAATGGAAAAAATTATGTAAACCCAAGTCCGAGGGAGGACTGGGTTTTTGTGCATTGGATTTAATTCCGCACTTTTAGCTAAACAATTATGGCATCTCCTTGATTTCCCAGACTCACTCTTTGCGAGAGTTATGCAAGGGAGATACTATAAGGACCAATGTCCGCTTATCGCAAAAATGACTGCTAATCCATCTTATGGTTGGCGAAGCATTTCATCGGCGCGATCTCTAGTCTCCAAAGGTATTATTCGGAAGATAAGAGATGGCAAGTCTATTAAGGTATGGAAGGATCCATGGATTCCGGACTCTTTTCCTCGAGCTGCAACGAACATAGCTTGCACTTGGTTTCTTGAACTCACTGTGGATAATTTTATTGACCACAGTTCTGGATTCTGGAAGGAAAGCCTAGTTCGTCAATATTTTGATCCATTAGATGCACAATTGATTTTGGGAATCCCTATTCCTAGGAGATCACGTTCTGACTACTAGGGTTGGCATTTTACCAAGACAGGATGTTACTCTGTTAGATCGGGATATCGAACGGAAGAATCATGTTCTTTACTTCCGATTGGCCAATTTGGACCAAATTTTCAAGCTTTATATAATAAAATTTGGAGAATAAACTGCCCAAATAAGATTTAACATTTTCTTTGGCAAGCCCTCTTGGGTTGCACTGCAGTTTCACAGAACTTGAGTCAACGTGGAATCAAATGCGATACTAGATATTCCAGATGTGGAGCAGACAGTGAAACTATTAATCACGTTCTTTTTGAATATCATCCTACCATTCAAACATGGGCTTTATCTCGTATTCCTTCTGCGATAAATGTATTTCCAGGGGAATCGATTTGGTATAATTTTGATTATTTATTTTGGAGAGTTGCGGACAAGGAGGAATTCAAATACTTCCCTTGAATTATTTGGAATATTTGGAAAGCAAGGAATGACCACTGTTTTTCTAACAGCGACTCAGATCCTCGCAATATTATATCTCAAGCGGAGGCGGACTATAAGGACTAGTCCAAAACTCGTACTGGACTAAAGGAATGGAGATCTCGTCCTATGGTTCATACTTCTACTCATAAATCCACTCGGATTTTCCCTTCCACATCATATTCCGGATTCACGGGTTTCAAATGCCTAGTGGGCGCTTCCTGGAAAAACTCGGACCTAAAAACAGGTTTAGGCTGGTTCGGTTTTCCAGATTCGGTGGAGGGAGTTTGTATGGGTGCTTGTTGTGTCAATCGGAGTCTTTCTGCTCTTCACTCGGAGATCGAAGCTGTCCTATGGGCGATGGAATCTCTTCTGGCACTACAAGTATTAGAGGTGGAGATATTGACGGATTGCGAATCAGTGTTACAGATACTGGATCATCCAGAGGAGTGGCCAGCCTTTCTATCCTATCAGGAGGAATTCTTACGGTTAAGCTCTCTATTTTCATCTCTCACCCTTTCTAACTATTCCTCGTATTCTTAATCATAAAGCTGATGCTCTTGCTCGAAATATTATAGAAACAGCTCATGGTTAATTATGTAAAACTTGTGTGGTGCTTTTATCATCAATATAATCTGTCGTTGACAAAAAAAAAAGAATAAAATGAATAGTAGTTGTTGATGCTGGAGATTAATTTCAACTAAGGGCAAAAGTGAAAATAAAACAAATAGATATCAGACTTCGAACTAGAGACGGAAAGAACAATGTTTGTATTGATTTTTGTTTAAGGTTACAAAGTATTCAGTTTTTCCTCCTTCCCTCTGATTACAATTATTCTTTATTTATAAGCCTATACTTCAACCACCTCTTCCGTCTACTTCGCACATTCCTAACCTAACTGCATTATTTCATCTCCTCTTTTCCCGGCCTCATCCTCGGAGCTATCCAACGTGCGCAAAGCCATTTGAATTTTTCCATGGGCTTGGCCCGTCCTACTCCAATTGCTGTGGGCCGAACTTGAAGGTGGAGGAGCCAATCGGAAATGGACCTTAGCGAGCCTGTCGGGGTGAATGGGCCATGTACCAACAGTAGTCTATTGTGAAATTTAGAGTCAAAATGTTAACTTTAACACTGAGTTAAAACTCTATCAGTGTGGACTACTTTAGTTAGATATAGTTTAGCTTTTTATGTAAAAGTTTAGTAATTAAATTTGTAATTATAAAGTTGACACATTTTTGACTAATTTTAGAGGGTAGGCAACTTTTTGGTCATTTTATCGATTTATAAGTTGTTCTCAATGACGAGTACTGTACATGGTTGTAACTTAAGTTTGTACAAAAAATTTAGTTCAATTTTTTTTTTTGTTGAAAATTATTGGATTTTTAAGCAGAAAGAAAAAGATGGCAACCTTCATATTTGTAAGATCTTATAAATTATATTGAAGTAACAACCCAACCCATAATTCAATGTCAAAGAATCCATAAATCCTTGTCTAATCGGATCATATCTAACCCGGCTAAAATGTTTGAAAAACTCGGTTGTACCAAACCGAATGAAGAATCATATGAAATATATCATAGCGAACCGGTTCACCATCATGCCACATGAAATGTTTTTGAACCTTTAGCACTCTCTTCTGCATCTCCACGTATTTTCTCACCGGTATCGAAATCAGAATCTTCCTCAGATTGGGAATCTCTCTCTCCGGCACAAACACAGCAAAAGATTTCCAATTAAGAATCTCAATAAACGGTGGCACAAAGTTATCAGAGATGATCACCGGAACGCAACCATACAAAATCGACTCCACAACTCTTGGGCTATTCACTTCATACCCTTTAGCGCAAATGCAGAATCTGCTAAGTTTCATGAACCGGATATATGATTTGTGGTTGATCCGGTTGAGGATTTTCATATCTGGTTCGATACTCGAAGACCATTGGTTAAGCAAGATGGGTCTGAGGTAACCGTGTAGGTTACCGGCGAAGAAAGCGAGGATGGTTCGCTTAGAAGGACGATTACCTCCAATATTTCCATTTGGGTTTTGTGACGAAGAGATTCTAGTTTCCGGAAAAGAGACGTCTTTTCCGACCACAAAGTCTATTCCGACATCGGCGTTGCAGAGTGATCTTATGCAGTTTATGTATGGTCCTCTAGTCTCAGCTGGAGCCTATATAACAAATCATATCAAATAAAGTCTCGATTTTGTTAAACCATAACTAGGACTAATAATGATACAAATCAAAAAGTTTGAATTTGTTTTCCAGCTTCTGAAATAAGAAACGAAACGCAAACGACCACAAATAACTGAGACCTACCCAATCATGGCAAGCGGTAAAGAAATGATCGGAGCCTCGGGTTCTATTCCAAAAAGGGTGGTTGGAAGATATGAGTTCAATGTAATCTCTGAGATATTTGACAAGATTTCTACGACTGTGAGAGTCACGAACGTAAAGTTTCTGTTGTAGAATTCTGGAACTGAAAGGTAGATAGAATAGATGAGCTTTAGTTGGATCTTTTGTTAAGAATTTATGGCTATTCTCCATTAGTTTCATGAACCATCCTTCAGACGCGTACATCCCTGTCCTTATTGCCTCAGGCTCATGGAAGATTGGCCTGTCCCCTTCCTGGTAGACATACACTTTCAGAGTCTGTTCCATTAGCTCATAGCTCCTACACTCGATCAATCATTTAGAAACTGATTATCATGTAAATGTAGACGTTATTATCACTCTATACATATATTGCTTAGATTTGTTGGATGTAAAACCTTTTGAAAATGGATAGGTTGTGGTATAGAGGCGTGTAAAGTGTATCATCCTTCTTGACCAAAGCAGCGTTCCTGATCTTGTCTCTTGCAATATTGAGCTCGTTGTCTACTTTTGATCCCCAACGAGGCGCCTAAAGTGATAAAACAAAAAGGAATCAAGAAAGTTAATAAGTAAATAGAATTGGGTACTTACGGTACAATGTGTTGCATACAGGTGAGTTCTTTGGATCATTATGCCGCTTCAGTAACATATCGTTCATCTGGTTTATTGATATGACAACTGAAGGTGGCCCTTTTGTGCGCCTAGGCTTATGTTTCTTGTGGATTTGCGGAATCTTGGGGTTATGAGAATGTATAGAACTTGTGGTTTTATTGCCTATACGTTGTTCAGAAGCTTTGGTTTTGGAAGAATTTTTCGGAATCTTGGGTTGATGAGAATGCAGAGAACTTGTGGTTTTATTGCCTATACGTTGTTCAAAACTCTTCAAAACTTTTGTGTTATTATACGGTTTAAACTCGGAGGATGCTTCTTGGGATGCAAGAATTGTTTTGTTTTCGGTATCATTGGATTCTCTGAAGTCAGAAGCAGAGCCCGTTTTAGATGAAACAATAGCTAATGGATTGAGCTCGAAATACTGAAAGCCTATAACAAAGGTGACAACCAGAACCATGAGAACAACAACTCTACAGGTTTCTGCTTGGCCTATAAATCGAAAAACGCGAGTTTGATCCATCACAACCTGGAAAAAGATGACTAGCTTAGAGTTCTATCGAGCTTAGGGAATATTTCTTCCTGATAATAAGTTGCAGAGAGTCAAGATTTGTTTTGATCAATTAGACAATCAGAATCCAAAACTAAATAAATCATCAAAATATAATAAACAAAAATTTAAACTGAATTCAACAACTGATAAATGAACTTTCAGACCAAAAATTTGTGTAAATTAACCAGGTTTGTCCCCGAAACAGAAGTTGGTCGCTTACAGGGACATCAGATAACAGCTTGAAAGCGTTTGTTGATATGGAGCAGTCAGATCGGAGCGTTTGTTCTAGTGATCGATCATCAGAAGAAGAATTATACAAATAATTAACTAGCAAAGAGAGAAGACTAGCTAATCGATGGCTTTTAATTTTGTTCAATTAAAAGTCTTTGTCTAATTAAGAATACTAGAAAAATTAATGATTTTGATTTGAACAGCCAACGACGTTTGATACTAACTTTCTCAGATTTTCATAAATTAACCCATTAATTATTTATGTGTTTATCAATTATGACCCATAGTTTATTTTCCAAAAGCCACCTCTATAAGACTCTACTAATCAGGTCAACTACTCACAGACTATATAATAATACACAAATCTTAAGTTCAATTGATACATGAATTTCAGTGTTAGCGTTTGCGTTACGCACCCTCATCTGCGAATTCTTTTTTTTTCTATGGTATTATGTAAAAACTCTGTTGTTAAATACACAATGAATTGTTTAATAAAGATGTAACAATAATATAAAAATCAATCCTTAAGCTTCCTTAACATGGCCGTTGGCTCGTACCAACCTCATCCTCCTCGTCATCAACATAAGGAGAAAGATTCAAGTAACAATTACCGTGGTAGTTATTGTAATTACCACCAATATCAGGACTCTTTCTAGAACTATTAACTCGCCACCGCGCACGGCAGACCACGCAGATCGCTGGTCGCCGGCCACGACTCTTCCTCCACGTCAGCATACATTCCTCATGCACCTTGTTCTTGCAAATTCTGCACTTCACCACTGCTCTTTCTTTCTCTTTCTCTTCTTCACCATTTCCATCGTTTATGCTTTTAATGATGTTAATATCGTCTAGACAAATTGGACATGTCGCCGATTCTTCTTCCCTCTCTTTTTCCTGTCCAATTTAACCAATCGTCAATGGATTTTTGTTTGATGATGAATTTTGCAAATGATATTGAAAAATATATTGTATAGAACCAAGGTGGTTTTGGACATGCAAGGTGTAAATCCGGTTCAGAATTCGATTCTCACGAGGAACTATGTTACTATTGTTTTGTAAGTTTAACCAGAAGAAGCTGGATAATATATTATGCTTTATTTATGAAATCAGACTAATTGCCCAGAAATTAGTTAGGCTTCATAATATATATTCCCGGGTTACAAGAAGTATATTGTATAGAATTTCTCAACTATGACCTAATCTGAATAATTCATAACCCATTTGTCACGTTTGAGGCTTTTAATTTGGAAAAGTAACCAAGAAGATAAGATAGAAAAAAGACTACCATTTTACTCGTGGAGGAGGAAGAGGAGTTAGTATCGCCGGGTTTAGAAGTACTAGCGACGGATAAAAGCTGAAGAAACCGTTGCTGGAGGTTGAAACTAGCGAGGCAATCAGGCCGTGTCGGGGCATGGACAAGACGGTAAAGGAGACAAGGCCGAAGTCTCCGTTGTCTGAGACACTTGTCATCAAGAGGAATTCCAAGAACTCGTATTAAGACAAACAAAATGTGTTTGCATGGCTTCTTACGGTCGGGACAAGTACAAGTCGGTGTGGCCGTTAGCATCACGGTGTAGACGTTGCACGTTGCACCGAGGACGTGGAAAGTTTCGCCAGTTGGACGGTGAAGGAGACGGATCCGGTGACGGATAGCTCGAATAATTCGTTCTGCCACCGGTTGCGCCACGAAATGCTGGTGGTCTTGGTTACTAACGTACGACGATGTTTGATTCGATCCGACAGATTCCATGATGATATGAAAAATCCCGTTAAGGCAGTTGGAGATTATGCCATATATATAAACTCATATATGTACAGTTGCTAATTCACGTCATGTTTGTGGAGATTCTTTGTATGAAACAATGGCACACGTGTGGAATAACGGCGACGTGTAGGAGATAACAAAGACGGCGTTACACGTAAGGTAAAGTTTACATGGTCAGACAATATTGTTAGGAGTATCCTAAAGTGGGTTCTTAAAGTTAAAAGTTGTATTTCTGAGGGTAATTTTTACTTAGGATTAGTGGAGAGTTCTTAAAAGTGGGATTCTTAAACCACCATTATCAGCGGGATATTATGCGTTTCTTACACTTAATATTGATTAAAAATAATTGTAAATGATAATTAAAACCGAAGGATCGTTTCTTGAACTAGAAATGATTCTCAGATTAAGAAACGCATATGTGGCATTACATGATTGGCCCGTGAAAGAATCACAAAAGAAGAAAAAAATCAGAACCGCGCTCAGAATTGATTTTTTTTTCTCTCTTTCTCGTCTCTCTCTCTCTTTCTCTCTCGCGAAGACGCAGAAACAAATCGACACCTTTGTCGATTCGAATTGATTTCCGGCTAGTACAACCGTGGATTGCTAGAGAAGACGTTGATCGATTTATCTCCACCAGTTGCGGGTTTCTCCGGCGTGTTTGCGGTGTCAAAATTGGTGTACAAATCGGAGAAAAAGAATTTCCGAAGTCAAAATTGGAGCCAAAATCGGAGAAATCGACCGTTTATGGAGTCAAGAAAGGTAAAATCTGTAGTTTCTGTTTAGATTCCATCGGTTTGATTGAGAAATTAGGGTTAGGGTTTGTCCGAGATTTGAAATTAGGGTTTTTAAATTTAGGAGAAATTGATGATTTGTTGTTAATCATCTAATTAGAGTAATTAGAAGCATGTTTGAGTAGCTAATTGCGGATAATTCATGGTTTATGATGATTTTGTGATCGATTCGTTTTCTCAGTCTAATATCTTCTCATTTTCTTTTTTTTTGTGAGGAATGGTGTGCGATGGTAAGAGCAGTTGGATGAACTGGGAGGAGCGAATGGTCAGGTTATTTTGTCTTTGACTGTTTAGTAAATTTTATCTTAGTTTTGTAAATTGCTTTCTGTGTTTTGTTTAACTTGGATTCTTCTGTTTAGTCTGATATTTGTTGATGGCATTTATATAGCTTACTCTGATAGTTTGGTTTATGGAGTGTTCTTTAAATCCTTATCTGGTCTGGTTCAATGTGTTCTATTAGCTTGGGAACATCACATAGCTGGATCAACGATTTTATCTTAGTTTAGTAATCAATAAAACAGAGAAGATGATTTATTGATTATTGAAAGTAAAGTAAGATAATATGGTGTTTGATACAAAGTATCGAAAGAGAGGTGTGTTGTGCTTTTTGGTGCTCTGGAATTGTATGTATTTGTTTTTGTCTTTCTGTATAGCCTAATTTGCTCTTCATTGTATAATCGTTAATAACTAATCTCTGTTTAATCTCTTCTCTGTTTTATGTGAGGACTGGTGTGCAATGGTTGGAGCAGCTTGGATGAACTCGGAGGAGGTAGGATGAACTGGTGTGTAAAGGTTAGTGATTGTTTCTGTGATTGTCTGTGTTGAATTAGTTCTGACTGTTTCTGTCTATGATTGAACTGGTGTGATATTGTAGAATTGGTTATGTCTGTGATTGTTTCTCTTATTGTGATATATATAAATATATTCAGCTCAGTTCTGTTATTTGTGATTGTTAATATATATTGATTGAATGAATTGAGATGGAATGAATTTATTGAATCAAATTAACTGAGATTGAATGAATGTAGTGATAATCTGGTTTTTCAACCAATTCTGTAAATACTGATTCAAGAAAAATCGATTTTAAGTATAAGTGTTAAATCAAGTAAAATTTAAGTGTTAAATCAAATAAAAATTTAATTGTTAAATCAACCTTCAGTATTGAACTAAAGAAATCAAAACTCTCAACCTCTTAACTGTAAACCTAATAAGTGTGAATTAAGTTGATTTAACTATGAACAGTTCATGTAGTTAAGTTGATTGTACTTGTGTGTGTTGAATGCTTGATTAGAGTGGTAGTGTTAATTGTCTCATTCAATGCTAACCACTTGTGGTTGAGTGAATTAATTCGAAACCTATGTTCTGAGGTTATAAAACTAAACCACAAAACTAATACCATTCACTCCAACTCGTAGGAAACATAAAAAACAGAAACATTAAAATAATGAATCTTTTTGAAAATAATTCTGCTGGCTTCGTGGACCTTTTAACCAGCCAGCAGAATTTTCCTTTCCTTCAACCAGTTGAATCTCCATCACCAAGTTCTGTCCTTGGTGAA
>OVBA01001491.1:0-43659 GCA_900406435.1 Lepidium aucheri | reverse complement strand
AAAATAAGTATATTTGTTTTATATATAAGACATAAAAACGGAAAATCTATAGTATCAATATGAATATGGAGGAAATAAATCAATTTTTCACAAAAATATTACTTATATATAGAAGATATAAATAAATATATTTTTTAATTATAAGATAACAAAACAAATAACTAATGTTATGAGTATTTATAAAAACTAAGTAACTAATGATATCAACTTTCAAGTATTCAAAAACAAAAAATTCTATTAGTTATATTAAATATCAGTTTTGTTAATCTACAAATACATATTAATAAGATGATTATACATACATTTATATTAGTATATACTTGCTGAATTGATTAAAATATTAATAACTAAAAATATGTCAAATTGATACAATAAAATAAAAATATGCATGAATCTACAAAGTTAAATGAATACGAGTCTAAAACTATATATATACATATATATAGTATATACTTGATAAATTACTTATGATATTAATAAATAAAAATATGTGTTCTATCGATAATGTATAACACAGCAAAATTAAACAGATCTTAAAATCTAAATAAATACGGGGTCAAAATCCTAAATAAATACGGATCTAAAATTAAATTATAAACAAGTATAAAATATAAATGAACATGAGTCAAAACATAAATAACACAAGTCAAAAATTTTATATTGAAAACTGTAATGCATCAAATATATATAATTAAGTAATTAATAAATTTACACATACAAATCAAACCATAAAATAAATAAACCTTTAGTCCAGTGGCAGGGGTAAGTCCACTAAATGGCAGGCGCACTTGCACATTTCGGGATCGAGTCACACCGCCTGCACTATGCAGGAACTTGGCTACTGGGCCGGCCAGTTGTGGTCCAATATTGTTGACAAAAAAAACAAACAAATATTACCTAACCCGTGCATAGCACGGGACCTCATCTAGCAATTATAAGAAAATATAAAACAAAACCTAGGACAGATAAGTTGATTAGAGGTGCTTTTCTAGTGAGAATTTATAGAGTGCTTTATTAGGTTGCCACGAGAACCCAACAAATTTTATGATTTTAAAAATGAATTCTCTTTTAATTGTAAAGTTTATATGCGTAAGGTGAATACATCCACTTCAATTATTGAATATTCTTCCCTACTAAAAGACAATGACATATTGTCTGCAGAGTAAAATACAAGTATCCAACATTATCTAATTATATATATGGAACTATGGAAACTAGATAAAATCTTTTAAGTACCAAACATAACATGGTGAAGAAAGTTCGAACACATGTAACAAATTACCATTGTCTTAAGTTCTTTTCGCTCACTACAACAAGACTGTGTTGTGCGTTGACATCTTTATTATGTATTACTGAAAGGAATGTTGCATCCCAATGATTTCGTCATCCTAAACTACTTTACGAATACGACTTCATATTTGTATTGAACGGTTAAACCGAAACAAATTTTTATTTCGAATCCACACTTAAGATTGATACACACAAACTCCAACACAGTCACTCATCGTCGATGATCTCTCACATTATTAAGGAAAACATAAACTCAACGGGACAGATCAACACAAAATTAACGACAACAAGATTTACTCAGACCCAAGATTGTTGTTCCTAAACGTAGCAACGTAATCAACAATCTTAGCAGGATCAGGGAGAGACTTAGAGACACTTTCTTTCTCCATGCATCTCTTACCCCAAGCGACTAGTTTAGGACTCTCTGCTTCAATGCTGAAGTTACCAAACTTCTCATATGCTTGGAACCAACAGAAGAATGTAATCAAAGATATATCTACATATCCAAAGCTATCTCCTCCAAAGTATGGTTTGTCTCCAAGCTCTGTTTCGAGAATTTTAGCTGCTTCAATAAATTCCTTCTTGCCTGTTTCTTGTTCTTCACCTTTCTTCATCCAAACCTTCACTTGAGCATCTGTGAACTGGTCTCATTGCACATTGTAAGATAACATCATACGTGTTAGATTAAACCCAATGAAGCTCAAATCAAATCTTACATAGATACATGAATGAACAAGCTTACGATTGGTAAAGCCTACCATACCAATTACAAACTCGTCAAATCCTAGATCGACTTTCATGCAACACTCAAATTTTTTTTTTTTTTGTAACTCGGGAGTTCCCTAACCCAATAGGAGGGGCCAGTATTCTCCTGGGGTGGTAATGCCCACGGATGGACCCTCATTGTCAGTTCTATAAATAGGTAGTAAGCATATACCCATATTCGTGTAGGATCCAAGACTTACCGGATAAGCTTGACAGTAACATAGATGGATAAACTCAAAAAACAGAAGGATAAGCTCAACAGATAAATTTGGAGGAATCGAACCCACGACGTGGGAAACTCTTAGACCCGTTTCACAACCGTTTTGTCAACAACACTCAAACTTAACCCTAAACCTCGTAGAAATTCCAGTTACAACGTCGCTTAAAAACTTTACATTATAGACATTATACCGAGACTCATTTACACGTTTAGTAATTCCCCACAAGCTAAGGAATTTAAGATTAGTCGGGTGGTAAAAGTATAGATCAGCAAAGTTATTAAAAAACCTAACCCTAAATCCTGTGTCGGACTGAAATTAAGAAAGCTAGGGCACAAAAGTTAGTAGTTACCTTCTTGTCCACGAAATCAGCCCAAAATCGAGCTTGAGATCTCCCATAAGGATCAGAAGGGAAGAATGGGTTCTTTTCAGGCCAGGCCTCGTCAACGTACTGAACAACGTTGAGAGATTCGCAAACCGGTTTACCATTGTGAATCAGAACCGGGATTTTCTTGTGAATTGGATTACTCTGAAGGAGTAAAGGACTCTTGTTCGAGAAATCTTCCTCTCTGTACTCGAACTCAACACCTTTCTCCCTCAACGCAACTCTAGCTCTCATCCCAAACATGCTAGGCCAGTAATCCAAGAGAATCGTAGGGTTCGCCATATTGATCTAGTGAATAAGTGGGTGTGTAGTAAAGAAGGTGTGAGTAACGGTCGTTTATAAGGGAACTAAGTGATGCGTAAAGGATTTTGCTTCACCTATCAAGTCCACATCAACTTTTTCATAAACTTCATATGGTCCACATAAGGAACTAAGAACTTTATACTAGCAGTTTTTTTCTATAACTACTATAATAGGGTTCAACATAAAACCACAACCATCAGGAGCTCTAAACCAACCAGAATTTTTCTCTCAAATTTATGGGACGGAACCACAGATTAACAAACCATGAAATCTGACTAATCCTGATACCAGAAAAATTATGTGAATACTTTGATGTCGCATGCAAATATGATTACTTTTCAGAAACATTCCAAACTCGAAATAGCACATTATTACTTTCTCAAATTCCAGTACTACCATTTAATTACACCCGCGTGAGGCATATTAAATCCTTATGAACTTTAACAGCTACTATTACTTTCATAAAAGATGTAATATACTTTATAATATACTCCTCGCCGGAAGCTCAAAGTTAAAGTAATCAAGACATTATTACATTAATGTAATGGACTAACAATACTAAATGGTAATGAATTTGATGTATTTTGATTATTCAATGGAGTTTAGAACGTTCTTAGCCATATTACTTAGTTGCTGCATCCTTGTACTTGTGGTGGCCACCTACTTAAGAGTGTATTTTTATATCTTAGTTAGGTGGATGTACATTTAACACGTGAATCTTCCATTCGAGATATCATATCTATGCTATAATTTGTGTATGTAACTAAATCTGTACATCCTTGACAAAAAAAAAAANACCTTAAAAAAAAAAAAAAAAAAAAACGAAATATGTACATCAATTTAACAAAACTTCATATCTTTATATATTTTAGATTTTTAATATACACTTATTATTGGCAAATCTGTGGACGAAAATCATTTTCACTCTATTTTATTATTTTTTGGTTTTTATTAGATTTTAATTTTTTTTTGAACTAATCAAAATCCATTGACTATAGCTTTGTAAAAAAAAATACATCATTTTTATTTTTTGTTTTATTTTACTTAGAATCTCATTTTTAATTAAGATCTATGGACCATAGCTTCCTCCTAAAATCATTTTCACACAATTTTGTGATTTTTTTTGGTAATTCTAATTTTTTTTATTATTTCACTTCGAACCTCATTTTAATCAAAATCAAGGCTATAGTCCATGAGTTTTGATTAAACATGACATTCTAAGTCCAAATTTTTTTTTTCAACTTTACTATAATTTGATCTGCAAAATCCGATCCATAGCCAAAGTCCAAAATTTCATATTCTATAAATAATATTTTTAAAAAAAGTGACAGAAAAATGATTATTAGAAGGCTATATAGTCCATGAATTTAGTTTAAAAATGAGATTCTAAGTGAAAAAAATTATAATCTATAAATTATCGAGAAATTATAAATTTGATTGAAATGATATTTAGAAGGCTATAGTCCATGGATTTATTTAATAAGAATGAGATCTTAACTGAGAAATAAGTTTTAGAAGGCTATATAGTTCATGAATTTTAATTAATAATGAGATTCTAAGTCAAACAATTTAAAACCTAACATAACCTAAAAACACACATAAAACTAGAGAGAAAATTGATTTTTATAAGGTTATAGTCCACAGATTTTATTAAAAATGAGATCCTAAGTCAATAAATGTAAAATCTCTAAATTACCAAAACAAATCACAAAATTGAGTAAAAAATAATTTTTAGAAGGTTATAATCCATTGAATTTTTATTAAAAATCAGATTCCAAGTAAAAAAAACTTAAAATCTATACATAACAAAAATAAATCATAAAAATTGAGAGAAAAATGATTTATTGAAGGCTATAGTCCATGGATTTTGATTAAAAACAAGATTCTAAGTAGAAAATTTTCAATTTTATAAATTATCGAAAAATCATAAAATTGCTTGAAAGAGATTTATAAGAAGGCTACAGTTCATGGATTTTGATTAAAAATGAGATACTATGTCAAAAAAATAATCAAATTTATAAATTACAAAAGAAACAAAAAAATTGAATGAAAAACAAGTTTTAGAAGTCTATAGGCCATGAATATTTATTATAAGTGGGATTCTTAGTCAAAAAATTAAAATATATAATTACCAAAAAACAAAAATTTTGTAGAAAAATGAATTTAAGAACGCTATAGGTGCTGTTCTTTTGTCCATTCAGATGCTTCATCTAGATGATGCATTTGGATGATCCGTCTGGATGATGTTCTTTTCCTCATCTGAAAACTGCATCAGGATGATGCGTTTGGATGAAATTATGTTTTTTGTGCATTTGTATAAATGAGTTGGATGTATTTTGTAACAAAATGACTAAAAAGAACATGTTTTATGTTAAAAATGTAATTAAAGAGGAGAGAGAATAAAAAAGAGGAGAGAGAGTAAAACATGAGAGAGAAAGTAAAAAAGAGAGAGAGTAAAAAAGAAGAGAAAGAGTAAAAAGAGAAGACAAAGTAAAAAAAAGGGGAGAAAGAGTAAAAAAGAGGAGAGAGAGTAAAAAGAGGAGAGAGAAAAAAAGAGGAGATAGAAAGTAGAAAAGAGGAGAGAGAGAGTAAAAAAAGGAGAGAGAAAATAAAAAGAGGAAAGAGAGTAAAAATGAGAAGAAAAAATATGTATTCCACATAAATAATGAAATAAAAGAGATATAATTTTCAAAAATAATAAAGGGTATTTTAGTCTTTTAAATTTTCTGCAAGTTCATCTCCATCCGGATGCATCATTCAAACTCATCTGAAATTTTTCAAAATTTTGGATGAGTTTGATAAAATCATTCAGATGCTCCATCCGGACGAGACACATTTAAGTGTCTAAAAGAACAACAATTTTCATCCTCATCCAGATGGATCATCTCGATGGACAAAAGAACAAGGCCATAGTCCAAGGATTTTGCTCAAAATGAGATTTTATATCAAATAAACTTAAATCTATAAATTACCAAAAAAACGTAAAATTGAATGAAATAAGTTTTAAAAGGCTATACTTCATGGATTTTGATTAAAAGTGAGATTCTAAGTCAAAAAATTCAAATATACAAATTACCAAAAAACCACAAATTTTATTGAAAATGATTTTTAGATGGCTATATATTGTCCATGGATTTTGGTTAAAACCGAGATTTTGAGTAAAAAACTTAAAAGCTATAAACTATAAAAAAATCACAAAATTGAATGAAAAATAATTTTTAGAAGGCTATTGATGTATTGCGTTTTTAACATGTTCTAACTCTTGTTTTCACTTGTTTTTCGAATTTTTTGTGTTTTTTTAAGAGTCATTTCAAGTTAAAACAAGCTAGGATGAAATTTAGACATTCAATGCACAGAGTTGGAGTTAAAAACGTCAATATTTTCAAGTTACACGAGCTCAAATTGATTGGTCCTCCTCTAGACCGGTCGATCCTAGATCCGGGAAAGAACATGAGTTATTCATATCGATCAAACGCTCAAAATAGATCGATCTTCTCTTCAGACCGATTGATCTCCATTCCAGATCGGTTGATCCGACTTAAGAAAAAATCGTGACTTATGAAGATCAACAAGAAGGCTGACGACTGGTCGAGATCGAGCTGAAGACATTGACGTGAAGTTATGGGATTGATCGATCCACGCTGGTTCCGCATAAAAACCAGAATTTCACATTTAATTATGTCCAATTGATTTAAGTTATACTAGATTCGATTTATTGGAGAATACAATTACGTTTTAAGTCACTTTCAGACAACTTTTGAGAATTCATTCTAGCCACTTTTCAATAATTCTTGCAAGCTTTGAGGAAAAATGTTATACTCTGTAACTTTGGAACGATTTCTGAACCATATTTGATTTCTTACTGCAATTTTCATTTTAAGTTTAGTTTAGTTACTGTTTATTTTTCTATCATATATGAGTAGTTCTATTATCAAGTTTAGAGTTTTCTACGGATTTTAAAGAATCAATGAATTAGAGACAAATAAGATTTATATATGTTGTTTTCATTTGATATAAGTCTTAATGCTTAAACTGATCACCTAGTTTATGATCTTAGGTTGTTTAACTCACCAAAAATGTTTGCTAGATGCCTGAAAGAACTTAGATGAGCAATTTGTTATTAGCAAATAAAAGTTGATGTTAAAGCAAATTGCAAACTTATCGGATTTGTTAATAATGCGCATTAAGAATTCTAAGTTCAAATGACAGTTTAAAATTATAGGTTGCTAGATATAATAGTTGATGTCATAACAGTGTGTTTGCTAGACATATGTGTTTCGTGTCCGAAAATGGTATATGAATTGTGTCTTGAATAGTGTCCTGACCTGTAATCCTAATTTTCTGATGATTATCCTGAACTTGATGTCTCTATTATTTGAATTCACATCGTTGTAATTACAACCATTACTTTATTTTTTCTTAGCTTAAATTTACTTTAAATATTGATAGCATAACATTTGAATCTTCGTAGATTCAATCCTCTAAGTATTATCTCGTTTGTTGTGCACTTGTAATAAATTCTACAAAACTATTTTTCACTCTTGTACTTGTTTTTGATAATTATAGTTTGTATAAAAAAAATTTTGTCGGAAAAAAGGGCAATGCCCCATAGTTTTTATATATTTTGAGGCTTATATACTTAGTTTTGATAAATATGTGGATTTAAACTTTCACAAAATCATTTCTCATTCCATTTTATGGTTATTTTTCTCACTCCATTAATTGAATCCTTGTACCAAATCATTAGCTAGATCATTCTAACTATCAGACTGAGAGCAATTCAGCGATGAAAAACAAGATTCTAAGTACAAAAATTTAAGTTTTATCCAAAAAAATCATAAAAATTGCTTGAAAATCATTTTTAAGAAGACTACAGTTCATGAATTTTGATTAAAAATGAGATACTATGTCAAAACAATCTTTCAAATCTATAAATTACCAAAGGAACAAAAAACTGAATGAAAAATAAGTTTTAGACGTCTATAGGCCATGAATATTTTATAGAAAATGATTTTTAGAACGCTATAGTCCAAGGATTTTGTTCAAAATGGGATTCAATGTCAAAAAACAACTTAAATCAATAATTTACCAAAGAAACGCAAAATTGAATGATATAAGTATTAGAAGGCTATACTTCATAGATTTTGATTAAAAATGAGATTCTAAGTCAAAAAAAATCAAATATTAAAATTACCAAAAAATCACAAATTTTATTGAAAATAAATTTTAAATGGCTATTGTCCATGGATTTTGGTTTAAAATGAGATTTTGAGTCAAAAACTTAAAAGCTATAAACTATAAAAAATTCACAAAATGGAATGAAAAATAATTTTTAGAAGGCTATTGATGTATAACGTTTTTAACATGTTTTAACTCTTGTTTTCATTTGTTTTTCGAGTCTTTTATGTTTCTTTTAGGGTTGTTTCAGCTTAAAACAAGTTCAAATGAGATTTCAACGCTCAATGAACGGAATTGGATTACAAATGTCAATATTTCTAAGTTTCACGAACTTAGATTGATTGGTCTCCTGTCCCCCGACCGATCCTATATCCGGAAAAGAACATGAGTTGTTCAGATCGATCAAACGCTCAAGACAGATTGATCTCCTCTTCAAACCGATTGATCCCTATTCCAGATCTGTCGATTCAAGAAAATATCGTGACTTATGATGATCGACCAGAAGGCTGACAAACGGTCGATTTGAGCTGAAGACATCTACGTGAAGTCATAGGATCGATCGATTCAGGCTAGTTTAGCGCAAAAACTAGAATTTCACATTTAATTTTTTCTAGTTTGATTTAAGTTGTACCAAATCTGATTTTTGGTGACTACAATAAAGTTATTAGTCATTTTTCATAAAAAACTTTTGAGAATTCATTAAAGCCACTTTTTAATTATTCTTGCAAACTCCAGGCAAAAGATTTCATACTCTGTAATTTCAGAAAAGATTTCTAAACCATTTTTTATTTCTTACTATAATTTTCATTTTGAGTTTTTTTTCACTCTATTGTTTATTTTTTTTACCTATCATGTGTGAGTAGTGCTATAATCAAGTTTAGCATTTTCTACGGATTTTAGGGAATTAAAGAACTATGGACAAATATGATTTATATATGTTGTATTTTTTTATCTAATGCTTAAGTTAAACTGATCACCTATTTTATGATCTTAGGTTGTTTAACTCACCAATAGTGCTTGTTAGATGCATGAAAGAACTAAAATGACCAATTTTTCTTAATGAAAGTTGATGTTAAAATAAATTATGAACTTATCGGACTTGTTGTTAATGTGTATTTAGAACTCTAAGTTCAAATGACAATTTAGAATGATATATTGCTAGATATAGTAGTCGATACCATGATAGTAAATTTGTTATACATCTGTGTTTTATGTTTGATAATGATTATGAATTGTGTCTTAAATACTGTCATGATTTGTGATCCTAATTTCCTGATGATTATCTTAAACTTGATGTATTTATTTATTTGAATTCACATCATTTTAATTGATTTGTTTGTTTGATTACAATTACAACCACCACTTTATTTTTTCTTTGCTTAGCTTTACTTTAAAAATTAATAACATAACATTTGGTTTTCGTAAATTTAATCCCTAGATACTAATTCGTTCTTTGCACTTATAGTAAATTCTACAAAAATTATTTTTCATTCTTGTGCTTGTTTTTGATAATTATAGTTTTTATTTTTTCGGGCTTATATACTTAGTTTTGATAAATATGTGGATTTAAACTTTAACAAAATCATTTCTCACTCCATTTTATATTTATATTTGTTAATTTATAGATTTAGATTTGTTTACTTACAATAAAAATTTTAGTGAATACGTGGAATATACATTACACAAGTGATTTGATATTATGACTTCTTCAATAATTAAGAATCATTTGCTATTTACGGATCATTTGATGATTACGTCTCAACTGACATTTGGTGATTACATTTGTATAGTTTCTTTTTATGCTTTTGTAACCATTTGATACTTTTAACCATAATTACAAGCCGAATTGCTTTCTGGTGGTTAGGATGATCTAATAAATAATTTGGCACCAGGTTTTGATTCTTTCCTATTACTATGATAGTTTAGAAAAAAAAATTAAAAATAAACTATAGATCGGACTTTGTAGATCCAATAAATATTTGATAAAAAAACCATAACTACAATTTAAACAAATTTTATCTTGTGCTAAAATCTAGTGTACAGTTGATTAGACTTTTGCTTAGTTCAACTTCTATTGGGCTTGTTTTAGGCCCAAATCGGCCCAGTATACACAAATATTAAAGATCTCAACTCACAATCGGAACAATTCCTTTTGACTGTTTAAATTTGATATCCTCTTCCCTACAGAGAGGCACACACACATTTCTAAGTAGATATCAAAAGATATTAACTATCACAGATATAACCAGTACTTAAGATTCATCATAAACTCGGATAAACACAAGACAACAAACGAAAGACACATACATTCTCTACACACAAACCACCTCACAAATGCTCTGCATTATTAAAGGAAGACTTCACAGTTCACACGAAAGTGCAACAGAGAGCAATAAGAACCAAACGCTAAAGAAACATAATCTACTCAGGTAGAAATATCTTCCTGAGCTCGGTAACGAATCCAGTAACCTTCTCAGGATCAGGCAATGACTTAGCAACACTCTCCCTCTGCAAACACTTCTTAACCCAAGAACTCAGTTTTGGAACCTCTGATTCAAAGTTGATGTTACCAAACTTCTCGTATGCTGGAAACCAAGTAGAGAATCCAATCAATGCAATGTCTACAAAGCCAAAGTCATCCCCACCAAAGTAAGGTTTGTCTCCAAGCTCAGATTCAAGTGTCTTGAGTATTTCAATGAAGTCCTTCTTTCCTGTTTCTTGTTCCTCACCTTTGGTTGCCCAAACCTTCCTCTGAGCATCATACATCTGATTACAGAGTAACAACATAAACATCAGACTATGTCAGAACTCAGAACTCAGAAGAACTCAAACAAACCTCTAAAAGATGATATTAACATGGAAACCAGTAAAATACAGAAGTAAAACACATCAGCTTAACCTAGACGAGCTCACAAACGAGTCCAGAAGAAGAATCTAACATTTTGGGGTGATATCTAATAAGCTTATCTATCAACAAAAAACTAAAATCAACTTGAAAATATCAAAACCACAGAAGCACCATAACACCACACAAACACATACAAGCTCAAAGCTGAATCTACATACAGAACCCTAAAATTTGGTGCAAGCTTGTCACTTGCATATACTCATCTCAAGTTTCAGTATTTAGAATCCCCAATTCAATTACAACCTTACTCAATCAAAGGCACAAAAGATTATACCTTTTTGTCAATGAAATCAGCCCAGAATCTAGCTTGAGCTCTCTGGTAAGGATCAGAAGGAAGGATAGGGTTCTTGCTAGACCAAACCTCATCAACATACTGAACCTGGATGATAGATTCGTTAATTGGTTTCCCGTTGTGGATAAGAACAGGAATCTTCTTGTGGATTGGATTCATCTGAAGAAGCAAAGGACTTTTGTTCCTCAAATCTTCTTCTCTGTACTCGAAGTCCACACCTTTCTCCCTCAAAGCAATCCTTGTCCTCATTCCAAACATACTCGGCCAGAAATCAAGCAGAATCACTTCATTCGCCATTGTTGAGATCCCTGAAGAAACTTACAAAACAAAAACCAGTTTTTTTTACTTTTCTCGATTTCTCAGTTGGATGGTTGTAGAAACTAGAGTGAGGGTTAGGTAATTTATAGAGGATACGAACATGAATTTTGCTTCGTCAAGCTGTTACGTCACAAAGTCTTTAAACGCATGGACCCAAAAATTAAAGCTTTTTTTTTGTTTTTAATGTAATATTTTTATAATCTTATTTCATTCCCTCTTTGTGTTCTTCGTCAATTAAATTAGATTTGTTTTGTGTTTATATTATTCTAAATTGATAGTGATATCAACAACCATTATTGTTATGTTTGAGTGCTAAAGGATTCGTTTCTCATTTTCTATCTTTAAAACTATTCTTTATCGATCATTATGAATGTTTAAGTAATATAAAGAACAAGATAGTTCAGCTGGCATGTTTATAGATATGTGCATTTGCATGTTTCGGGATTGAGTTCCACAAAAAGATTTGATTTACTTCTGATTTTTTCTAGATCATATAAAAATCTCTAGATTTGTGAAGAATTTAGTAGAAAGTTATTTTAGAAAGCTACAAATTCTAGAAACTAGTAACAAGGTAATCGTTTAACGTCAACGTTGACTGAGTTGATTCGATTATCGAGATGATTTTCCATGGACTTTTGTAGATTTTATGATTAGGCCACTGCTTACGTCATTGTACATAACATTTATCACCACCGATCTACATTATATTAATATGCAGAATTGGGCTTTTGGGCTTCTCAATGGTCCAATAGTTAAAAACAAACCTCCTAATATCCATTGGACTGCAAAGACTCTTAATGGGCCTAACACTAGGCCCATTCTTCTTCATCTGCTTCTCTCTTCTCGTGCAGAGAGGGAATCACATGGCGCACGCTCCGAGGCCAAGGAGAGAAAACGATAACAGTACAGAGATCTGAGGCAGTGATTTATTAACAAAGCTTAAGCTTATGACAAATATTTTTATTACAGTTTTTTTACATATGTACATGATTAACTTTGGTCTGTAGGAGATGATAACAAAGACAAAGGTATTTTTGTTTATTCATGATAATTTTGTTTTTAATGTTCTTCACATAAACTCTCTGCTTTTTCATGTAACTGAGAAAAATAATTATCTTAAGAAAAACACTAAGCCACACAAAAGAGGTAAAGGTCCTAATTCCACTGGTTCTATTTCATATCCAAATCCTCACCTCCAATTTCTTATCCTCTATACACACTAATGAAGTTTTGTCTTCATGCAGAAAAAATTTCTCATTATATAAAATAGATTCTGTTACCTTGCTCTCAAGTCTCTTCTATTCCTCTACTTGGTGAGCTTTCTCTTCTATGTATGTCTCTGTAGAACGGCTCAAAAGTATGTATATATTCATATTGTATTTTGATTCTGCAGATTTGTGAAAGAGATTAGATTTTAAGAGAAGATGGAGATCACAAACGTTAACGAGTATGAAGCTATTGCTAAGGAAAAATTACCAAAGATGGTCTATGATTACTATGCTTCTGGTGCAGAGGATCAATGGACTCTTCAAGAGAACCGAAACGCTTTCTCTAGAATCCTGTGAGTGTTCTATCAAAGTTAAACCTTTCATCATGATTTCACTCTAAACCAATTCTTTTTCTCTGTATCATTAAGGTTTCGTCCTCGGATTCTGATAGATGTAAGCAAGATTGATATGACTACAACTGTTTTGGGATTCAAGATATCTATGCCTATTATGGTTGCTCCAACTGCTATGCAGAAGATGGCTCATCCTGAGGGTAAGTGTTCAAAAACAGAACAAAGTAAAAAGTTAAAAGTTGAGCATGATGATGTCTGATCTAGGGTTCTATTGTAATGTTTAGGTGAGTATGCTACAGCTAGAGCTGCATCTGCTGCAGGAACAATCATGGTTTGAATCTGAATCTTTAATATTACTCTTCTTCTCCTAATATAAGTGTCAGCAAATTTAAGGTTGAGATATCTTGAAACTCTTGTTGCAGACACTATCTTCATGGGCTACTTCTAGTGTTGAAGAGGTTGCTTCAACAGGACCAGGAATCCGGTTCTTCCAGCTCTATGTAAGCTCCATTGTGTGTGGTATAATATTTTCTCATGAATCAAGAAGCTTCAATTGTGGGTTGGTTTTATAGGTCTACAAGAACAGGAACGTGGTGGCTCAGCTAGTGAGAAGAGCAGAGAGAGCTGGTTTCAAAGCAATTGCTCTCACTGTTGATACACCAAGGCTTGGTCGCAGAGAATCTGATATTAAGAACAGGTTTACCTTGCCACCTTACTTGACTTTGAAGAATTTTGAAGGTCTTGACCTTGGCAAGATGGATGAGGTAACAACATATTTGATCGTATATGTAATCTCTATGTGTGATTTTTCACTTTCATAAATCAGCTTGGTGGATTCTGTAGGCAAATGACTCAGGACTAGCATCCTACGTTGCTGGACAAATTGATCGTACCTTGAGCTGGAAGGTAAAGCAATCCAAATCATTGACTCGTCAACTATTATAGATCCACTAACATCCTGTCAGGGAATAGCTTTTCCATACGGATTTCAGAGAAGTGAAAACAGTGTTGTGTTATTTGATCGATACAGGATGTGCAATGGCTTCAAACAATCACAAAGATGCCTATTCTGGTGAAAGGTGTGCTCACAGCTGAAGATGGTGAGAAAACCACGAACTCAACAATACAAAACTCTCATTCATCTTCTTCATTATCACTTCATCATTTTCTTAAAAGTCTTAACAAAAGTGTATGTTGCTTTATTCGATCATATGCAGCAAGAATGGCGGTACAAGCAGGAGCAGCAGGTATCATTGTGTCTAACCACGGTGCTCGACAGCTCGATTACGTCCCAGCCACAATCGTAGCCCTTGAAGAGGTTACTTACTACACTAAAACTCAACTTTTTGTCTAACTCTTTGAAGTTTGTTATCATCAATTAATTCTTAACTCTTCTGGTTGTCAGGTTGTTAAAGCAACTCAGGGAAGGATTCCGGTGTTCTTAGACGGTGGAGTTCGCCGTGGAACCGATGTTTTCAAAGCCCTAGCACTTGGAGCCTCAGGCATATTTGTAAGTGATCAATACTTTCTTGCAATACAAGTAACTATTCCCTGTTTCTTGTTCTACAATTAACCCATTACTCATTCACAGATCGGAAGGCCAGTAGTGTTTTCACTGGCGGCGGAAGGAGAGGCCGGAGTAAGAAAAGTGTTACAAATGATGAGAGATGAGTTTGAACTCACAATGGCATTAAGTGGATGCACAAGTATAAAGGAGATCACTCGTAATCACATTGTCACTGATTGGGATACTCCTCAAGCACGTATACTACCAAAGCTGTAGTTACATTATACTTCAAAATGAAACATTATATCCTTTTGATTCTGATGAGACTGCGAATCAGAATAAGCGAGTCTCAACCAGAAGTACTTGGTTTAGTTCTATTTCTATACCAGGATTTGATTTCTGCAATCTATGTTTGTTTGAGTTGTTTGACTCAGTTTGCTTTATTTATTTGCTTCAGTATGTAATCAATCAAAAACCAATAAATAGGCATGTCTTTATCTACCAGAGAGCTTTGAGAAACCATGGCGTAATAGATTCATTCAGTGTACCGTAAATTCAATGCTCATTTCTACTCTTTGAGAAGCCGAGACTCCTCAATTAAACCAATCAATAACCGGTCCTTTATGTCTTCAAATCAAACAATAACCATACCAACATTAAACATCCTTAACCAGAGCTAATATAGAGATAACCAATCAAGTCAACATCAGAATATAAATCTCAAACCATCTGAATATATAATGAATCAGACTTCTACAGGAGCAATATGTCACGCACATGCCATATAGAAACTCACCATAATAATTACAGAGAATCTAAGCCAATCCAGTAAGATGATCTGACTTCATCCATGAGACTCTGAGGTTCACTTTCAACATTTCGTATGAGATTATGGGCTAGAAAGCCACTTCTGAAAAATTTACAAAAGAAGAATAACAAGTCAAGTTTCTAATATTACAAACGAGGAAACCTATTTTCTGATTCAGAGTCTGAGAAATCAAATGAAGAAAAATAACTTGAATATCTACACAATCTATGAATGGGAGAAAAGCTGGACGTTTTTCTCGAAGTCTCGTCATATTTTGAATATCCGCCCAATCTATTATTATCTCTACTTCTAAACAATATATAGGATGGGCTTCTCTGCATACAAACCCAACTTGATTTGTTTGCACCTGACAAATTTGAGTTGGAAACTCATATTCTAATATGGTATCAGAGTCCAAGATCCACATTGTCCAATCCGATCTGACCCAAAATTTGTCGAATTATCGACAACTCAGACCTAAAATTAGTGCCGTCTCCAATCCTGAAGATATTGGGGCGTATTAGGATTATTATCCCACATCAGAAGTTGGAAAAGATCCTAACTAGTTTATATAAGATATGAGCATCTCCACTCGTTACCAAGTGGTTTTGAGTTGGAAACTCATATTCGTTTTTCATCCAAGTGAGTAAAATACTTTTTTTTTTAAACGTTAAAACTAAGCAACACAAAAAGGTTAGGTTTGGATAAGAAGTCTACTAATTCGACTGGTTCTATTTGATTTCCAAATGCTCATCTCATCTTATCCTCTTCACACAAACTCTCTGCTTTTTCATGCAAGTGAATAAAATAATTATCAAAAAAAAAACAAAACTAAGCCACACAAAGAGCTAAGGGTCCTAATTCCACTTGTTCTATTTCATATCCAAACCATCACCTCCAATTTCTTATCCTCTATACACACTAATGAAGTTTTGTCCTCATGCAGAAAAAATTATCATTATATGAAATAGATTCTCTTACCCTACTCTCAAGTCTCTTCTAGTCCTCTTACCTGGTGAGCTTTTTCTTCTATGTATGTCTCTGTAGAACGGCTCAAAAGTATATATATTCATATTAATCTTTTAATTCTGCAGATTTGTAAAAGAGATTAGCTTAAAGAGTACCTTAAGACCAGATTATTAGAGAAAATGGAGATCACAAACGTTAACGAGTATGAAGCCATTGCAAAGGAAAAATTACCAAAGATGGTCTATGATTACTATGCTTCTGGTGCAGAGGATCAATGGACTCTTCAAGAGAACCGAAACGCTTTCTCTAGAATCCTGTGAGTGTTCTATCAAAGTTAAACCTTTCATCATGATTTCACTCTAAACCAATTCTTTTTCTCTGTATCATTAAGGTTTCGTCCTCGGATTCTGATAGATGTAAGCAAGATTGATATGACTACAACTGTTTTGGGATTCAAGATATCTATGCCTATTATGGTTGCTCCAACTGCTATGCAGAAGATGGCTCATCCTGAGGGTAAGTATTCAAAAACAGAACAAAGTAAGAAGTGAAAAGTTGAGCATGATGATGTCTGAATTATGCCTGGTTTGTAATGTTTAGGTGAGTATGCTACAGCTAGAGCTGCATCTGCTGCAGGAACAATCATGGTTTGAATCTGAATCTTTGTTATTTCATATCCAAAAACATTCACAACTTTAAGGTTAAGACATCTTAAAACTCTTGTTGCAGACACTATCTTCATGGGCTACTTCTAGTGTTGAAGAGGTTGCTTCAACAGGACCCGGAATCCGATTTTTCCAGCTCTATGTAAGCTCCATCGTGTGGTTTAGCATAATATTCTCTCATGAATCGAGAAGCTTCAATTGTGGGTTGGTTTTATAGGTCTACAAGAACAGGAACGTGGTGGCTCAGCTAGTGAGAAGAGCAGAGAGAGCTGGTTTCAAAGCAATTGCTCTCACTGTTGATACACCAAGGCTTGGTCGCAGAGAATCTGATATTAAGAACAGGTTCACCTTGCCACCTTACTTGACTTTGAAGAATTTTGAAGGTCTTGACCTTGGCAAGATGGATGAGGTAACAACATATTTGATCAAATATATAACCTCAATAAGATTTTTCACTTTCCTAAATATGTTTATGGATTCTGTAGGCAAACGACTCAGGACTAGCATCTTATGTTGCTGGACAAATTGACCGTACCTTGAGCTGGAAGGTAAAGCAATACAAATCATTGACTTGGAAAGTATTACAGATCCGTCTGGATCCAGTCAAGAGTAGCTATTATTCCATGTGGAATCATGTGATTTCTTGTAGTGAAAATAATATTGTGTTATATGATCGATACAGGATGTGCAATGGCTTCAAACAATCACAAGCCTGCCTATTCTGGTGAAAGGTGTGCTCACAGCGGAGGATGGTAAGAAAACCACAAACCCAACAATGCAAAACTCTCATTCATATTCCTCATCATCACTTTACATTTTCTTTTAAGTACTAACAAAGTGTATGTTGCTCTATTCGTCTGCAGCAAGAATGGCAGTACAAGCAGGAGCAGCAGGTATCATCGTGTCTAACCACGGTGCTCGACAGCTCGATTACGTCCCAGCCACAATCGTAGCCCTTGAAGAGGTTTCTAACTACACTAAAACTCAACTTTTTGTCTAACTCTATGAAGATTGTTATTATCAACTAATTCTTGACTCTTCTGGTTTTCAGGTTGTTAAAGCAACTCAAGGAAGGATTCCGGTGTTCTTAGACGGTGGAGTTCGCCGTGGAACCGATGTTTTCAAAGCCCTAGCACTTGGAGCCTCAGGCATATTTGTAAGTCTCAATACTTTCTTGCCATACAAGTAACTATCCACTGTTTCTTGTACTACAACTAACCCATTACTCATTCACAGATCGGACGACCAGTAGTGTTCTCACTGGCCGCGGAAGGAGAAGCCGGAGTGAGAAAAGTGTTACAAATGATGAGAGATGAGTTTGAACTCACAATGGCATTAAGTGGATGCACTAGTTTAAAAGAGATCACTCGTAACCACATTGTTACTGATTGGGATACTCCTCTGGCACGTTTACTACCAAAGATGTAGTTATATTATATAATGAAACATTGTCTTCGTCGTCGTTTCTGCTTTTGATTCGGTGTACTGTACATTTCAATGCTCATCGCTACTCTTCTGCCTATATTAATGGCCTCGATTATAGATCAATATATCTCGTTGTCTAAGTATTCTACTATGATCATAAAATATTATTTAATTTTTGGTTTTATAATTAACAAAGTTTGCGGAAAAAGAATATGTGCCTGTTACAAATGCTTAAATGGTTAATAGTCTATTGGCACTAAAAGGGATTAATGCCTTGTTCCTTAATACGTTACTTAGCGACTAAAAATTAAATTTCACATATTAGGAAATATTATCCCATAACCTAAGTTAGAAAGGATCATAACGAATATATATTACTAGAGAATATTATCCTAATTCAAAAGTTGGAAAGGATCCTAACTAATATATATAAGATATAAGCATCTCTTTTTATTACCAATTTATGAGTTGGAAACACATCATCTAATCTAATATGATATTAGAACTCATAATCTACGAAAATATTTAGAGAAAAAAATGATTTCTCTCTCTCCTTTCTCTTTCCCTCTTCTCTTTTCGCCAAGGTCAACTTTAACTTCATCTATCTTTTTTCCTGGCGGCCCGCCGGTCTCACCACCGCCGGAAAAGGGACCCTGCTATCTGTCTCTTCCTTCCAACGGTTCTCCATCGCAGTAGCCCTCACCAACGCGCTTTGAGCTCTGGTTAGAGTTACTCTACCGTGTTCGCCGGTGGCGCGAGGCGTCTTCTTGGTTGGTCACTTCTTCTCCATCACTCGAGGACGATGACACGCGAAGCAGAGTAGCAACGTCTTAACCCACCAGAAATTTGTAGATCCGATCTTCTCTATGTTGCTGCAGCCGGTGAGGTTTTCCTAGCCGGAGTTTGGCCGGTGCTAGGTTTGTCTCTGTTTCTCCTTCTCCTTTAGCATTTGTGGCAACCTTAGATCTAGTTTGAGGACACCTAAATCTAGGTTAGATAGGTTGAGGCTGCAGGTTTAGGTGGATTAGAGTCTCTCTTAGTTTAGTAGTCTATGGTGTCTCACTAGCTTTGGGTGTTTAGGTTAGTTTGGTTCGGTGTTGTCATGTTCGATTATGGAGTCAATCTGCATTGTCTCGGTGGTTATGTTTGTAGGAGGTTGATGTGGTTCTCTCTTTCTCAGCTAGGCGACAAGGTCCAAGCATTGAGGGTAAATTCTTGAACCGGTTGTTTGTGGCAATTATTGATTTTGGGAAGTATCGCTTTGTCTATGTGTCAAGACTTCTCCCTTGACAAGTGGCTTCATCTCCCCCTTCATTTCGTTGTTAGGCTAGTCTGTTGGTTCGCAATTTGTTGTTTGTCTTTCTGTCTCTTTTGTAATTTTGTTTTATCTGACTTTTTTGTTTTTTTTGTATTTCTGTCAAAAACTTAAAAACCGATATGAATATAAAATCTAACATTGATATCAAAAAAAAAGAATTCTTGATCTACGTTGTCCAATCCAATCCAATTCATATATATATGGTTAAGATTTTTTTTTAAATCGATGTAGAATAATATTCCCTAATATAGCATAAGCGTAACAAGTTATCGCTGCTCGATGTGATCATGATCATGTGTATTAATGAGTGCTGAAATAACTAGACACGTAAAATGGGTATGAAAACTGTTATGGCAGTGTTGTGCATGTCACTTGCCACATGCATCCACATATTTATATCTTAAATCATTTGTATTTTGGGTGGCTGTAGAGCCGTGTGGCTGAAGAGCCGTGTCTACCATACAATGAAATAGGCATTTGCCCTAACCCTTAAATATTTTTGTAATTTTTAAGGCAATAATTTTTATAAATTATTTAATTTAATTAGCTAAATAATTCTAATTTATTTTATTTTAAATTTATAAATATATTATATATTATAAGATATGGACTTTGAACTATAGATCAAATCTTATAGTTCTAATTCTTAATAGAAAAAATATTGTATAATTGTACTTTAAGGTTAATAATATTTTAGAAAATTTATTAATATACAACATATTTATCATTTAAAAAATACCATACAAAATATCATATATTAAGACATATACTATATCTCATAATGGCAATTGTATCCACGGTGTCTTATTCGGTACTAATAAACAATCAACCCTTTGGTTTAATAGTACTTGAGAGAGGGATTAGGCAAGGGGACCCAATCTCCCCTTTCTTATTTATCCTATGTATTGAAGCCTTATCCTACCTTATGTCACAAGCACAACGACGCGAGCTAATACATGGTATCAGATTCTTAAGTACAAGTCCCATGGTGAGTCATCTGCTTTTTGCTGATGATTCTCTATTCGTTACAAGAGCATCTGTTCAGGAAGCTAAAGAGTTCAGAAACATTCTGAAGACCTACGAAGACGCATCTGGACAAAGGATAAATCTACAAAAATCGTCCATCACATTCGGTGCAAAAGTCACAGAATCCATTGTTTCAGAAGTTCAAAACACGCTCCAGATTTTTACCACAGGAGGCACAGGAACTTATCTTGGACTGCCAGAGATTCTCAGTGGTTCAAAGGTGAAGCTCTTTGATTTCATTCACGAAAAATTGCAAGGCAGAATGTCCTCATGGTTTTCAAGATCTCTATCAATGAGTGGGAAGGAAACATTACTAAAAGTTGTAGCCATGTCAATGCCGGTTTTTGCGATGAGCTGTTTTAAACTACCTCAATCATCATGTAGGAAACTATCTTCGGTAATGGCGGAGTTTTGGTGGAGTTCTACAGAAAATAAAAAGAAAACGCATTGGAGAAGTTGGGAGAAATTATGTTTACCCAAAGAACTTGGAGGTTTAGGATTTAAAGATGTGGCCTCTTTTAACCAAGCTTTGTTGGCCAAACAAGCATGGAAAGTGTTACAAGAACCGCAATCACTATTAGCTTTGTTTCTCAAATCTAGATACTTCAGAAATGAAGAGTTCTTTGAAGCTAAGATGGGCAACAGCCTTCCTATGGATGGAGAAGCATGTTATGTGGTAGAGAATTAATAAAGGAAGGAGCAAATATTATGGTGGAAAATGGCAAGAGTATTCTGGTATGGTTGGAAAAATAGATTACAGACGGGGAGATGAGAGCTCCCTGGAGAAAGCAAAGCAGTTTTAACCTCAACCTAAAGGTAGCCGATTTAATGGACTCTCGAACTAATGCTTGGAACCAGAATGTCCTTGATCATAACTTTTTTCCTCAGGACATTGGTCGGATAAAAGCCATAAAACCAGCACTTTTGATTGATGATTTCTGGTCGTGGAAACATACTAAGTCTAGTAACTATTCGGTTAGTTCAGGATATTGGTTGGCACACAGAATCTCAAATGATGTTCTGGTCAGGGAAGCTGCAGCTTTACCCACTGTCAATTCTCTAAAAATAGAAGCATGGAAGCTACAAACGGTTCCGAAAATTAGAAACTTTGTTTGGAGAGTCTTAAGTGGGGCATTACCAATATCTGAAAACATCCAGAGAAGAGGAATGGTACGTGAACCTTTATGCCAAATTTGCTCTGTGGAGATGGAAACAACGAACCATATGCTTTTCACTTGCTCTTTCGCTCGTCAAATTTGGGCTATGTCAGGTGTTCCTAACCCACAAGGAGGTTTTGCCCACGGATCTGTCTTCTCCAATATGCATTATGTTTTTTCCTGCCTCAAAAATTTTTCAACCCCAGAAGTGGTTAAGGAAACTATCCCATGGACTTTATGGTTAATATGGAAAAACAGAAACGCTGTTCATTTTAAAGGAACTCATTTCTCAGCTGAGGAAGTTTTTCAAAAAGCAAAGGAAGACTCAAAATAATGGTACCAAGCTCAGCAAATGGAGTCAAACCGAAACACTTCACAGGTTCAAAGTCGAAATAGGCAGAATCTCAAGTGGAACCTCCCTCCTAGAAATTGGTTGAAATGCAACATAGGTTGCTCTTGGTCAAATCAATCTAAGTTAGGTGGTGCTTCATGGGTGGTCAGAGATAATCTTGGTTCTGTTATTATTCACAGTAGGAGAGCGTTCACTAATCTGGATAATTGGTCTGAAGCAAAGTTCCAAGCGTTGTTATGGGCTATGGAAAGCATGAAATCATTAAAACTAGACAAAGTGATTTTTGCTTCTGAGGCCTCCGATCTGGTAAAAGCAGTGGCCAAATCTAAATCCTACCTGATGCTAGAGTGCTATGCAGGGACTCTAAGCATTGCTCTAAGTAACTGTCGAGGTGCCAAGTTGGTTTATGAACCAAGATCAGCAAACAGAGGCTCTTTTCTCATTGCCCAAAGTGTAACAAACCAGGATAGGAGGCAATCTTATGTAGCTTCTTGCTCTCCATCATGGCTCAAGTCTCTCTTTCTCTCTGAGAGTCGTGATGCCTCTGTTATTTGATTGATCTATGTTCACTGCCAAGTATTGTGTGTTTAGCCTTTTTGCTTATGGCCTTATATGTAGTTTTTGATTCTTAAGTTTGAGGATAGTGCTGTGTTTCATGTTTTTTCTATCCCGTGTGTTTTTGGGTTTCAAACCCTCTGTTGGGTATGGAAGGTTTGTCTTCTTATATAGTTATGTAACTTATTATTATGATGAAAGAAAAAAAGACATATACTATACCTCTAATAGCATGAGCACGACATTGTGGGACTGAGTGACTATAATAAGAACAAGCTATAAGCATTCCATCTTCATCTTCTATAAGAGGAAATAAGGTTTTGTGCTCATGACAAAAAATATGGTTTAATATCCATCTATGTGACTTTTTACTGAAAATTTATATTAGTGAATAGATTGGAATGATCTCTACTTCCGAATGTAAAATACATTATCACATATTAATATGTCCCATCGAAACCACAAAAAAACACTTTATACATGTTTTGTTGAATGTGGTCGTGGATTCTAAACTGTATTTGCCTTATGCCTACGTTGGATCTTAGAACATTCACGACACGTAGCAACATACTATTAGTATAACATATATACAATCACATGCACATTAAAAGCGTAATTTTAATAACATATATACTTTTCTGATTTTTTGCATTTTAATAATAGTATGAAACTCATTCTACTTCTACTGTTGGAGGTGCTCTAATTAGATCTAGAAACATCGAAGTTGGTCTTACGTACTCGATCCACCGTGGCATTGTTAGCTTCTATCTACATACTCGATCGTTACTTATATTTTCTATATTCTAATGTTTTAAAAGCGTCAAATTCCAAGACTAACTTCACCTTTGCTTTTGGCAAATATACTATTCTAATATATGGGATCTATAAGTATGGTCTTTTGATTATTTTTGTTCGACTACTATGATATCACAATGTGAATCATTGAATGACACAATATATTATAGAAAGACGACATAAATCCATAACAAATATTTTGAATATAATATGTAGATTTTCAAATAAAATAAGTTAAACTTTCCACGATAAAAGGAGTGGCTTTTGATGGCCATTTACATGTTCGAAGAAGTGCTTATGTGTACGCTTACGTTTTTATGGACTTTTAGAACCAATAAGAGTTGAATAAAAGATCTTATAAATCAAATTGTGTCAAGAGATATTTTTGCAATTTTTCTTAAAATATTTCTTTAATACAAATGAAATTGTGTGAGATTTGTCGATCTAGTAAGATAAAATTTGAAGTACGCGATAATAAGTTTGTGGTTTAAATTTAGCACTAAAAGTCAAAAAATTTACATGAGTTTTCTCGGTTTTTGAGGGAATATATGATAAAAAAGAATGATGTATCAATTTTCGATGTCAAAAATTCTAGTTATCTAAATATGATGTGAAAATCTCACTGATCGGAGTCGGCAAAATTCCTTAGAAACAAAATCTTTCAATTATTCCAAACAATAACCAAAAATAAATTCAGAGTCAAAATATATAGCAAAATAATTTATATTCTTTTTGTTAATATTGGGCTACAACTGGCCGATCTATTAGCCAAGTTCTTACATAATATAAGTAGTGGGACTCGATCTAGATGTACAAATACGTCTGTCTATAATAAATTTACCACACACTACTATAGTAAAAGTCATCTACCAACACAATTTATATTCAATGAGGCAAAACAGATATCACATGAGACTTATTAGAACCTTGCAATCAAAGAGAAAATACATAGTTAATAACACACTTGAATCAAGATGATTAATGATAAATAATTACTTAATTAGAAGAATCTCAGTTTGTAAATAATTCATTCATTGGATTTAATATATATACGTATAAATAAAACTCAAGAGTCTAGTTCCCGGAGACTAATGCAATCTCTCAGGCAACAAATCTCTCTCTCTCTCACTCTGTCACTCTACATATATATTAACATTTATAAACCCCTCAATACTGTAATTAACATTGCTTCAATAGATCTTCTTTACTGATGAATGTTCCGTGGAAACCATAAGGAACTCTCGACGGAAGCTTCACAGTAGCTTCAAGCTTCATAGTAATGGCGTTAATGATTTGTAGTTCTGATTTCACCTTCTCTTCATCATGAACAAACACCATTACATAACCTTTATCTTCTTCTTCAGAACCCTCTGGTAGAAACAGAGGCTCTCCTCCGTATTTTGCTTCTCCGTAATTGTATTTTTTAATCTCTCCGGTTAATAAATCCACTTTAGCAAAACCGGATACTTTAGGCCATGGTTCGGTTATAGCTAAGTAAACAAACCGGGTTTTTCTACCTAATAAATTCCGGTTTACCATACCGGCTTCGAGATTAATTTGTTCTGTAATAACCGGTCGACGTGTTGATTCCCCTGTTTTCAGGTTTAGTCTTATCTCCGACAAAACACTCTGAAGTGTTTCGTCGTGTTCGTTGAAAATTGAATCAGGTGGCGTCATGCATGATCCAATTACGACAATTTCGTCTGTTTCTGGTTCTTCCCAAGCATTCCAAAGATGGAAACAGAAACAATCTGGAACTTCAATCCATTGAATCGACGAAGCATCTTCTGCATATTTGTTCAAAATCCCGAATCGTGATTTCTTCTGGTTATCGTAAACCACCGGAGAACCACCTCTAATCATCTCTGGTAATCGGAAAACCACTTGTTGATCTGGAACCACTACGAAATTCTCAGTGATTGCGAAATCATGAATCATCGTTGGTTGATCAAGTGGAATCTCAACGTCTGGAGATTTTTCACCGTCCGATGTGAATCTGAAGTATTTCAAGTAAGGTTTTGAAACGACGTCGTAGCTAAGAGCGAATAGTTCTCGGGTTTCCGGGTCGATTTTCGGGTGGGCAATCATTGTTGAGTTTAACTGACCGTCAAAATCGAACCGACCCGAAGTTTCTAAATCTCCGGTTTGAGTAACTCTCACATGGTACGGTAAATCGTCTTCTGACATGGCTAAGAGATGACCATTGAAATAGACTAAACCGGCATTAGCAACACCAAGTCCTTGACTCGGGTCAAGTAATCCGAATAGCCCACGGGTATTGAAAAGCATAAGCTTAGCGATTCCTAAATGTCCATGAAGCTCACCAATTGCTTTAGGAAAAACAGAACGACCAAATTCACGTTCTTGAATAAACCGGTTTGTTTCAGTAAACCGACAAGCGTAACTAACCGAACCGTTATCGAACCGGACAGCATGAACCATACCATCTCCGTCGAAGAAATGGTGACCGGAAACCGGTTTATGAAGTGGATTTGCTCCATTTCTAACGTAAACTCCTTGAATACACTCTGGTATTGTTCCGGTTACCGGAAGGTTATGTCGGACTGATTGTTCCGGTACAGGAAAGAAATTTCCAGCTATCTGAACGGCGGGATCCGCCGTTTTAGGTAGCGAATGATTACGACGCTCGTGAGAGATCATAACGTTCTCCACGGCGTCTAAAATCGTAGCGGCGGTTCTCTGAACCGGGTTTAATTTAGAATTGTGATCCCCGGTTTTGGGGATGAGATTAGCTACATCGTTACATAGTTTCTTCCATGAAGGTAATTGGTATGTTGGAGATTGAAGAGAAGATGAAATGGAAAATCTTTTGTTGATGGAAGAAGAAACAGAGCAAGAGATTAGTTTCTTATTCTGAAGTGTCAATGAAGAAGAAAACGATAAAGAATTTGAGAAAGTTTGATTAAGAAGTTGAGATGAAGTTGAAGGAAGTAAAGTAGCAGAAGTGGAAGCCATAATGGGTGTTATTGAGATAAAACGCTGCGTTTTGGAGGGTTAAGTAATGGTTTCTTCAAGACCAAGTTTGTGTTTTGTCCATATTGTAAGAGATGAGAGTATCTGCGGACAAAGATAGCAGTATTTATACAAGGAAGTTGGAAGGGTATTATAGTCTCTTCACGCTCTTTACTGATTTCCCAATGTCTCGTAATTCCATATCTGATTTGTTTTCAGAGTTTTAGTTTATTTTTCTTTAAAACAATTTAGCTAAAATAAAATGGTTTATTTTGTAACCTTACTTCTAGTTGATTTTAATATTTAGATTTGATTTTAGTATTTATAATATTCCTATGTGTTAATGGTAAACTAACAATCAAATGGGAAATATTTAAGAAATTCAACAAATAAATACAAAAAAAAAATCGAAAATGAAATCGGAAAAAAATGGGTTTAAATTGCGAATAGATCGGCGATTGGTTTTTTGGTTAAGACACGTTGTTGCCACGTGGCGTCCTCCCAGTTGTTATGATCTAAAAAATTTCATGAGTTAAAAATATGCATAAATAATTTGTGAAATCTTTGTGTTCTCACTGCAGATTTTACATATACAATATAAAAATAACACAAACGGCAGTACCTAAAATCAATTATATAACGAAATAACTAATTGTGCCTAAATGGATAATTAATGATGCCTCAAGGCTTAAGTGAGATTATGCCATTATATATACATAACATGAATTTGTTGAGTAACAAGAGATTCGATTGTATAAAAATAGGTCGACTAATCATTATCTGTTGATTGAACATCCACTTTTAAAATTTGTAAATAATTAAGCAATCGTAGATACATTATAGTCCACTAATTATACCAATAATTAATCATTTTAATTCGTTCCTAAATCACTGCAAAAAATTTCTTACATATTATATTATGACAATTGCATTGTAATTATGAATATTAGTAATAATTTCTAACATTTTATATACGAGTTTGTTACGAATTTATTTTGTTACAAATTATTGTAACTCTATTTCGTAACGATTTGTGACAAAATTGATACTAGACTTATTCGTCATGAGTATATTGTGATGATTTTGTTACTAATATGCATTTGTGATATTGGTATTGTAACTATTTACAAATCTACACATTAGTAACAATATTTTCGTATTGTGATAAAATATGTGTTATTATGACGGAATATTATGTACCAATACAATTTTTTTCTTGTAGTGAATGATGAAACATATTGACCTTCAGGTGTCCATTTTCACAGCATCAAAGCCAAACTCTCACTTGCAATTCTAGTGTTGAACATTACAAGAAATCATTAGAATTCAAGCGGAAGAAATCGTATAACTGATCCTAGAGTTATTAGTTAGGTTATCTAAATTACGATACCGAAAAAAACTTTGGTTGATTCGTAATTTTTTGTCAACAATTAGATCGACAAGTTACAATCCATAGTCCAAAATCCACATCATAATATTTTTTTTTTCTTCCACTTTGTAGCGGAGATAAATCGAACTACGATGCCTATAAATTTGTAAAGAGAATACTATCACTAGGATCACGTGATAATTGTAAATTTAACATCATTAGATTCGTAATTTTTATAAAATAACATTATTGTTTAACTGAAATATGTAAATTTAACATCATTAGATTATACTGATTGAGATGTGAACATAATTGTTGTGTGAACACATCAAATGGACCGTTAATTAACAATTGATTATGTTTTAATATTAAGCGTCCACAGAAAAGAGTGATTAGACTAATCATAAGTTGACTACCTCGAGCACCAAAATGTATTATTGTTCTTTATGACATGAACCACATATTATTATCCATAACCACAAGAGTTCGAAGTTTGAACTATATATATAATATAGTATAATGTAAATATATATATATATGCGCATCAATGTATATACTATATAGAGTCACAATATTTAACGTACATGTATATGCAATATGGTTCAATTCATGTGACCACATGGAAGCACATGCTTAAACCAAGTCCCATTTGTTCAAGATTCATACCGACCATATATTGTCCAAGTAGAGGAAAATAGTGCACATATATATATATATATACAAAAATAAATATGAGGAATTTTAAGAAATGCCTTTTTTGATATGTCTTTTTTTAAAAAGTGTCTTCTTATGTATATTTCTTTCATAATTTTCAAAGGAAATGGTAAGTTTTGAAAAGAGGCATTTTTGAAATTCTTCTCCTACAAATATTGGAATAATTGTTTTCCTGATTGTTTTTCGCATAAAAATTTGATTCTAAAAAAATTACATAATTCTACTCAATAGGGTTTGGAGGAAATCGGATTCAATTGTTGAATATATAAATTTATATATACAAATTTTGGTTTTGGATTTTTTCTTGTAAAAATTAGATTCTAGAATATATATGTGCTCTGCTACTAGGGTTTAGAAATAACCGAATTCGATTATTGACAATATATATATATATATATATTGGATTTTTGTTTTGGATTGTTTTTTTTAATGAAAATTTGATTCTAAAAAATTACATAATTTTACGTAACAAGGTTCGGAGAAAACTTTCGATTCAATTGTTGACAATATATAGTGGTTTGAGATTTACTTAAACCATGGAAAGGTAGGATACGGTCGGTCCAACAATCTACATTAATTAATCCAACTAGTAACTAACAAACTTTATGATTGGCTCACTATACCATTATTATGAGTAACATGGTGTTCTCTTCTTATTTTTATACTTATTTCAGCCTACTAAACCTTTTGTTTTTACAAACTCTTAATATAATCAGTATAATGCCCATAGTATTATATAATTTCTCGAGGCTAAATAAAATATTTATATGAAATCAAAATGCCATATAAATACTTTTTATATATATCATTTATAAATTTAGACATTTCTTTGTCCAACATCTAATACCAGCATAACATGTAATAAAAATAAATAAATACATATATATATATATATATTGCAATAGAGGAAAGTTGATATTTAATATAAAAATAAATGTGTATAAAAATAGACACTATAGGCTATAACATAACATTTGGGAAGTAGTTGAGAGTTTGACCAACCGACTTTACCTGAAAAAACTGCCAAAGCCCTAATGACCTAACGGATCTTTGGCTGCAAATTGTTTTAAACTGGATTATATAATTCTATGAAACATGCTTTTTTGCGATATTTTCGACCGAATAATTAAGTTTATATCATAAATCAGATTAGTTTAGTCAACAAATTTGTTTATCTTATTCAGTAATTAACACCATCATAGAAGAAAACAATTAATGTTATAGTTAGTAACTTAATTAAATCAATGGTCGGCTGCGTATCAGATCTTCTGATTAATGAACAACACTATGGAACATTTATTGGGTGCAAAGCATATGGTTTAGCTCCATATGCCCTATTTATTTATATTTTAATCCCTTGATAATTGGGATCAAGGGTAAATTGAATATTAAAAATCAACTATTATAAGAAAACATGTCGCCAAAGAAGCAGGTAATCCAGTTGGTTTGCTCTGATCTAGCTTGGTATCAGGTGGGGGTTCAAATCCCACCAGCTCCAGTGGAAGCAATTTGGCTATGGATCGGGCCTTTGTCGATCCCATTAGTAAAATGAATGAGTAAGATTAACAAAAACAAAAAAAAAACATGTCTAAAACTAATGATATATCTTGTCGATTTTCGTCGATATAGAGATCAAACCGACGGAATCCGACGGGAAACTGTTGTTGCTATAGTTTCATCAGAAATGACAGTCCCGTTGAAAACCGTTAGCTTAACCAATGGCTTCTGATGGCATATTCCGACAAAATTGTTGTCGAGGTCCGTTTGTGGTTAGGAACAATGCTAAATTTGTAGTGAGGGAATTTGAAATTATAATATCAAATTATTAACTGGATCATCCTAATTAACAGACTGTGAAGAACTCGGTGAAAATTAGATCGTTCAGTAACAGCAAAGTGTGCTTTAAATTTGTACACTCTAAACATTTAATCATATCAATACAAGTTGGTTGGCAAAGAAAAAGTATCTCATTAAAAAAACCTGAAATCAAGCTAGTTATGATGCTCTCTCTTTTACAAAAGTAGTTGAGATTCTATCTAAGTTAACAAAAAAGCTATTACATAACTAAAAGGTAATATGCCGGTCGAAAGGTCATTGTCTAATGAATATGTTTTAGCTTTATCTATGGTTTAGTGATATAACACATATTAAGTATTGTTTTCTTCATAACTACTATATTGATTATTGTCTTAACTTTGCTACATATTTGGATATAGACAAATATAAATGAATTTAGCATATAATTAGTATGTAATTTAAACATTTGATGGGACAAGTAACAATGGGTCCATGAATCTTAGATATTTATTCAGAATAAATTAAAACGTGAAAGTTTTTCATGTTGTGGTAGCCCACAGGCCATTACTGATCATTTCCATTATTTTGTAGTTGAAACTAACGATTCACATGGACTGATGGATTCACAAATATCCCCTAATGGAACTATTTATCATATTTTTAAATATCCTCTATTACATATATATACATTTATAAATGAATATATCATAACAAAAAATAGTGGTTGCTAGAAGACAAGTTCGAATTTGTCAGTTTTATAAACATATGTTTTAGGATAGAGTTATATAATAACAACTTTGTATTCGTTCATGTAAAGAAATAATCTATTTCAGTTTTATCAATTTGGAATTTCCAAATTTGTAATCAGATAAATCAGTTTATTTACATTTCCTCCTCATATTTGCTTTAAATATATTAGATGCAAAAGAATAAAAATAATACAAGAAATGTATAGAAAGTGGTACGTGACAAGTTGAAAACTGAATATGTGGTTCACACATTATGTGATACGTACACGTTAATTAAGTTGTCGCAAATAATGTAATTTCTTCTTAAGTAGTTGGTAATTAATCATATCAAAATTTTAACAACTTCTTTACCCAAAAATGTAATAATTTTAACAACTTATTTCGTTGTTGAAAACTAGCTTTATCTATTCATTCACTATTTGTCTTTTAGCATATAGTTTTGATTTAAAGTTTATAACATGTGGTGTAAAAGTTTATTTTGTGTTTAAAAGATTAGGACCAACAAATTTTTATCATTAAATATTTTATCAAGGAATTTGAGGTCTGTCTGTAGGCAATATTATCATCTCTCTTAAAGATTTTGGAGATATTATTTGCATTGGATTGTTTAGAAGTGGTGAAAATGATTAATGAATCAGTAGAATGATCAGTTTTTCTACTAAATGTAATACTTCGAATTTGAATTTTTAATATATTTTTATACATATATTACTTCACAAGACTCCAAAGATTTTTTAATACTTTTAACTGTTTCTTATTCTTGGTTCTATAAACTATTAATCTGATCCGTAATATTTAAGGATTTCCAGTTATTAATGTTTATGGCTTCATGTTCTATAATAATGAATGTATAAAATTGATAAAAAATACAATTTCTAATAATACTAAAAGAAAGTTGTGTGAATTTTCACTTGAGAGAATGTTACCAAAGAAAACAAAAATCGTATATTAGCACTTCGAAAATAAGTTGATCAAATAAAACAAAAGTTGAAATTGGCGTTTATTCTAGTGGTAGGGGGTAAGTTTACTAAAGGTAGGTGCACTTACACATTTAGGGATCGAGTTCCACCATCTGTATTATACAAAAACTTGGCTAATAGGCTGGTTAGTTATGGTCTAATGTTGAAAAAAAAACAAGAATTTAAAACTAAAATTCTTGTTTCTGCAATTTTAAATTACTTGACCAGTGTCATTTTAAGTTTTCTTTTAACACCTAAAAATAAATCAATAAAACAAAACAAAACTTTAGGGATTCAAACCAATTTTTTCAAACTAAAGCAACTGTTATTACTACCCTAAAACAAAACCTCAAACATAATGTCTCTAAAAGTGTTTCCATGGTTTATATCTTCTTTACTCCAGGTAAACTTAAAATCTTATATGTTCTTTACTCTAGGATTCTGGAAAAGTATGGATTTCCAATCTAGATAGGGTTAGATCTGCTTCCCAGATCCAGTAGATGGAGAGTGCATGGGAGTTCGAAGAGTACATCGAAGTTTTTCTGCCCTTCATTCAGAAATCGAAGCTCTACTTTGGACAATGAAATCATTGTTGATTTTTCAAATGACATAAATGAAGTTTTCGACGGATTGCGAGGCACTGCGAAAATAGTAAACTAATCAGATGAGTGACCAGCTTTTCTACCATACCACGAGAAATTTTCAAAACTAAGTTTTCTGTTTCGTTGTATCTATTTTTCTAAATATTTAAACCATAAATCTAATTCTTTCGCTTTTAATATGAGATAGGTGGTTAATGGTTTATTGATGTAATTCTTTTCTCTTTGTGTGGTTGAAAAAAAAAATAATAACAGAAACAAAAACGTGAAGTTCAATAATATTTGGGGAACTTCTATGAACATAGTCCGGTATATTTGACACCACTCAAGCCCGGCCTTAACGTGGAAAATAACCAAACCGCACTAAATTTTTGAATTAGATCCATCAAAACACTGAATCCGTAAAGATTTGGTTGTGTTTGGGCTTGGATAATTTATGGAAAATAGGCTTGAATGCTGTCAAATAGGCCGGACTTGCCTTGCATAAATTTGCATATATTATATTTTTAAAAAAAATAAGAAAACTCTAATACACATCAAATACTGAGATCTATACTCGACCAAAAAAAATACTAAAATAAAAATAATGTAAAAAATTACGAAAATAAAAATAAAAGATCTATATATTTGTAAAAATAAAAATTAGATAAAAGTTACATTTCTCGTAAAAGTAATGAAATATTTATGAATAAAATATTCAAAATAGGAAGATATTAGGAACTACTTTGGTCAAATGATTAAATGTCCCATCTATTGTCTAATCTTTGTAATTTAAAATATCATATTTATCTCCAGTATTATTGTTAGGGATTTGAGAATTGAATTCTATATAATTATACCTGGAAAATGGCCTAAATCTTAATGAACTTTTTTCGCAGTGTCGATTTCTTAATGAACTTTTGAATCTATCTTAAATCTTAATTTAATGCATAAAAATTTAAAAAACCTACATGAATTTCTTCATTGTGGCCGATTTCTAGATTGACCGTCAGTCAACGGTTAAGTCTCCGTCACTGGATGAATGGCCGATGTAACACCCCGCTCCCGATCTAGAGAGACACAGTGTTATTCTTTGGTCTTACCAAAAATACATTTTTTTGAAAATTCGATTGACACCAAAAGCTTGTTCAAAATTTCCTGAAAAAGGGAAAATAAAGAGGGGTGAGTAATAAATTACTCAGTGAGGAGATCACTTCTGTCCACTGAGACTTAAAGCTCTAGCCTAATTAAAGCAAATCTATCTTATACATAGAAAGCAAGCATATACAACTCATGTTTTTCAACAAGTTGTACCAAACATGTCGGATTGCCTAAGGCACCAACTTCATACAATAGCTCAACCATCCTCTAGATGGCTTCAGAGCCACTACAAATTGTCAATTTATTTGCTATGGAAGTGACAGCCCTTAGCTCGATACATTCCATAACAAACATCTAACCATGGAAGCGACAGCCCGTAGCTCGATACATTCCATGTTAGCAATATCTCCATGGAAGCGACAGCCCGTAGCTTGATACATTCCATGTCAATGGTCTATTCATGGAAGCGACAGTCCGTAGCTCGATACATTCCATGTCAACCCTCATTTACATCCTTTAAATGCTTTTCTAACTTTCAACTACGCAAACAATATTCTATCTCNCTTTCAACTGCGCAAACAATATTCTATCTCTCACGAGATAGAATAACACCAATATATTTATATATTTATATATAATATTTCAAGCAACTATCCTATTTTCAAATAGTCACAAAATCCCTAATATACTATTTAATAAATATATAATATATATTTATATTTATTTAAGTATATATAATATTTAGATAAACTGCCAAAATTAAACTGAAGCTAAAAGACTCGCAAATCACGTCTTCACCTTGATTGGCCGGTGCACAGATCGAAAAACGCAGGAAAATAGGCTGAAACTCAAAACACAGCAGCTACCTTCGTACACAAACAACATAAACAAATGATAAAGAGTTGAATCGGCGGTGGATAATGAGGTTTATAAAGGACAACAAATTAGGGTTTTGGAGATAGGTTGACATTTCAAACCTTCCTTATTTTTCTCAACAGATTGGGTTTCTGTTTCAACCCTAATTTGTTCTCCTTTATAAACATCATTATCCACCGCCGATTCAACTCTTTTACCTTCTCTCTTCTGCAAACTCGAGCTTCCAATTCCTCAATTTCGTAGAGCCAATTACACAAGCTTCAAACTGGTAAGGAATCCAATCCGAACAGCTTAATTTCGAGGCCTATAACTTTTGATTTACTCATCTTTTGATCTTGTTTGTCATATGTGTGGAAAGATCTTCCTCTCACGAAGCCGTAGCCGCAAGCCGTTTGTAAATCGGAGCTATATTGGGGAAGTTACGATCAATCTAAGGTAAGACGTTGAAACTGTTTGCTGTTTCAAAAACGTGTCCATTTTGCTTACTTTCGGGATTTATAACTAATCGGTAACTCAGCCTATGATCGTGATCTTTATATGGTTGGAAATATCTCTCTTTCAAGAGTCTTTAGATGAAAACCGATTGGTGATCGGAGTTATATTTGGAAAGATACGGTCAGAATAAGGTGAGGTGTCGAATCTGTTTTTGCTTCAGACTAAGAGAATTCTGGGTTTCTGTTTTTGAATCTGTGTTCAACTTGGCAACTTTAGGGTCGTTTTCTCTTACCATCTGAGTAAGAAAAGCTAGGAACTTGTTGGCTTTGGATAGAGGACATATCCAGGAAGCCAAATAGACCATCAGACGTTCAGATCAAGGTAATATCTGTTCAGAAATCGCATGCCTTATCCCGCAAGTAACCACTGTTGATCTAAAATAAGAACCCTAATTTGTTTCTGTTGCTTGTGTACGAAGGTAGCTGCTGGGTTTTGAGTTTCAGGCCCCTAGTGTCAGAAGCACCTACGATGTTAGAAGCATCGACTATGCTTCATCAACTCATTTATGTATGTGTACCTAATACCATACCAAAAACACTTGATTTGTTGAAAATTTCTAGGGTTTGTGACGAATTTTGAATTGAAGTTCTAGAGATAAAGATTTTTGAATTTAGTGAATTATAATAGTAGTCAAGTTGTATTATGCTTGTATTCTTCTGTTAGTTATCGTGTCGATATTTTCTTTAATTAGATTGTAATGGGTTGTATTAATTAATTTATTAAAAAATTTAATAATTTTCTTCCAAATTTTTTTTTGATATTGTAAAAATAATTTGTACTTTCTTATTTTTTATTTTTAAAATTATATTTTCGTTTTTTATTTACATATATATTTTTCTCAAAATTTTTAAATTTTTTCTTTGGTTTTCCAAATCATTTTTGGATTTTGTTTGAAATTTTTTTCAATATTTGGTTTTTTTAAAATTTTTTAATTTTATTATACACGTGTCGTTTAATCAGCCAAACACGTGTCAGTTATCTATGCAATGACGATGACTTAACAGTTGACTGATGATCAATGTAGAAATCGGCCACAATTAGAAAGTTCATGTAGGTTTTTAAAATTTTTAAGCACTAAATTAAGATTTAAGACGGATTCAAAAGTTCATTAAGAAATCAACACTGCAAAAAAGTTCATTAAAATTTAGGCCATTTTCCCTAATTATACCACCCTATTGTTTAGAGTTTATAATGTAGATTTTATTTTATTGATTTAATTGTTAGATAAAAAATATAATGATTAAGTACTGAATGGTTACAAGACTCTTAATTTGTCATTTGGTGCTTAAAAAGCTGAGATTAAATACTTTATCCATTAAACTCCATACTTTGGTATATTAATTATTATATTCTTAAATATTTTATTGATGATCAATTCAAAAGGCATCCACATTGAGAATCCTAGTCAAGATTTTTAGTCAAAATCTTACTCTAATCTGTTTATGGCCAAACTTGACTTTGCTTTTTAATTTGTTGTTGTTCATGTCTCCATAAATATTATAATTTCAATAAAACTACACTTATATGGCCCATTAAAACTTATAAAAAATTGTATTGATAATTCATTGATTATTTTATTTAAACCTAATCCAATCATAAAAATAAATTTGATATAAAATAAATAAACTTTACAACAAAAAGATACACAGACCTATTACCTTGACAAATGTGACGTACAAGATTGTGGCAAAAATTCTTTCCAAGAGATTGAGACCGTTACTGCAAAAGATTATCTCCATCAATCAGTCAGCCTTCATTCCTCAAAGTGCAATCTCCGATAATATTCTGATAACTCATGAGATCCTTCATACGCTGAAAATATCACAAGCAAAAGAGTATGGAGCTGTTGCAATAAAGACGGATATGAGCAGAGCCTACGATAGGCTGGAATGAGGTTTCATTGAATTGGTACTGTCTACTCTTGGCTTTCATCAGAAATGGATTACCTGGACCATGGCATGTATTTCATCAGTCTCCTATTCATTCATTGTCAATGGCTCAGCTATGGGCAGAGTGATACTGGAACGAGGAGTGCGGCAAGGAGATCCACTCTCCCCGTATGTGTTTATCCTAGTGAAGTACTAACATGACTATGTAAGAAAGCACAACAAGAGAAAAAGCTTCTTGGCGTGAAAATGGCAGTAAATGGCCCACATATCAATCATCTCCTGTTTGTAGATGACACTATGTTTTTCTGCAAAGAAAACACTCAAAGCATTCAAACATTGCACGAAATTCTTGACAAATACGAGAGGGCTTTAGGTCATATGATAAATAAAAGCAAATCGACGGTCTCCTTCTCAAAGAAGACACCACAACATGTCAAAGAAAGAATAAAGAACCAGTTACAGATTGCGAATGAAGGTGGGATAGGCAAATACTTGGGCCTACCAGAACACTTTGGACAGAGGAAAAAAGACTTATTCGCACACATAATAGACAAGATCAAGCAAAGAAGCCAAAGCTGGTCTAACAGGTTCTTATCGCAAGCTGGAAAAGAAGTTATGCTGAAAAGTGTACTTACCTCGATGCCATCTTATGCCATGTCGTGTTTCCTACTACCGATATCTCTTTGCTCGTGAATCCAATCAGCCCTGACTCGGTATTGGTGGGATGCAAATGACACGAGGAAAGGCATGGCTTGGGTGGCGTGGGAAAAGCTCATCAGATCAAAGAGATCAAGTGGATTAGGCTTCAAAGATCCCCAAATAATGAATGTGGCCCTTTTGGCCAAGATCAGCTGGAGGTTGATTAAACAGCCGGAGTCACTGCTGGCACAAATTCTCCTCCCCAAATACTGCAAAGAGAACGACTTTATGAGCTGTGAACCCAAAGGTGCATGTTCACATGGATGGAGAGGAATCCTTAAAGGGACAGACCTACTCAAGGAAAGGCTAGGTTGGGCCATTGGTAACGGTGCTGAGGTGAAAATTTGGAATGAGAACTGGCTGTCCCACTCATCACCAATGGCTATTGTTGGCCCTATCAAGGAAACACAAGAGAAGTTGTTAGTCTCTGATCTCATTAACCCAGTCTCTCAGGAATGGAACTTGACAAGAATCAGAGAGCTAGTGCCTCATTTAGAAGCAAACATACTAGCGATTAAGACTAGCAAAACAAGAGCCAAAGATAGGAGAATCTGGCTGTCCCACCCTAGTGGAAAGTATTCGACAAGAACAAGTTACTTTGTTGCGCTGGAAAAAAAGGAAGTTGCAAGAGAGATCACCTCCCAGCACACAAGTTCATTGGTTACAAGATGTATGGATGCAAAAATTACCTCCAAAGATCCAGTTGTTCCTATGGAAAATCTTCTCTGGAGCACTTCCTGTGGACGAACGGCTGATCCACAGATAATTGCAGATTGACCCCAGATGCAAGCACTGCAAAGAGATAGAGACCATTGAGCATGCTCTGTTTCACTGCAACAAATCCCAAGAAGTATGGGAAAAGAGTCCGATCATCAGCTCCAATTGTCTATCACCATCTCCAGCAATAGAAATCTGGAAGAAATTGAAAAAGTCACAACACTTACCACCCATTGGATATTTCGATTCTCCTCTTACAGGGTGGCTGTTATGGACGATTTGGAAATCTCAAAACAGCTTGCTCTTCAAGAACTCATCTTTCTCTGTAACTGAAATTATCACCAAAGCTATTCAAGATGCAAAAGAATGGAGTGAGGCTCAAATCACACTCAAAAACCCAAATTAGATCAGAACAAGCACCAACAATAATTACTTTACATCGGAAGGAGCTATTACCTGCTGTGTTGATGCGGCTTTAAATAGGAGCTCAAAAATCGCAGGGCTAGGATGGATCTTCAACCCAGATCCCGAGCTCGGAGTCGAAGGATCTGCACGCCTGAACCATGTCCTCTCTCCCCTCATGGACGAGGCAGCTGCGGTGCGAGCGGCCATGGAAGATGCCAAGATCAAAGGCATACTGAAACTGGCAATCAAATCTGATTCCAGTACACTCATCAAAGCTATCAATTTAGACTTACCAATCTCTGAGATTCATGGTATCTAATCGGACATTACCAACCTTCTCACCTGCTTCGATTTCATTTCCTTCACCTTTATCCCTCGTCAATTTAATGTTTTAGCAGACAATATAGCTAAAGCTCATTTAAGGTCTTGTACTTAAATATTCTACTTAAAATATATAAAAGATCGGTTTTTGTCAAAAAAAAAAGAATTATTTTTATATGGCCATAATAATACATAATTAGTGTCATCACAAAAGTACAACCGTACGAAGAAACAAATTAGCAATATTATGTGAAAAGAATTTGGGGATTTTTGGAGAAATTAATCGATGAGTCAACAAACATATTGACAATGAATGAATGAATTGGGTCCCTTATGAAACTCTCTATGAAACATCGTATGTAACTATCCTTTGACCTTTTGTACCATTTTTAAAGGAATTCTAATCTTTTCAACAAAATAATTAAGAACAAAAGCAACAAAAACAACAAAAATCACTTAAACAAAGTAACAATATGAAGAATAAAATTTAAATTCGCTTCAATAGAAACATCATGAACATTACAAACAACACGAGTTTCCAGCACCAGTCATAGACTTTTCTTTCATATCGATTCAATGGATCTATGGATTAACAAACCATAAGATTCGATTAATCTCGGATCAAAAGAAATCACGTAAATATTTATATACACCGCATGAATGTTATATGTTTCTAAAGATACTCGAACCCGAATATCACATACAATCTTCTTAAATTTTATTACTATTACTATACCACACCTATATAAATAAGTTTATGATGAAATTAAAATGCATATGAGTAGTATTTTCACTTCACAATTTTCAGAATATTCATAATTAAAACCATACACTTAATTTTCTGACAAATATTTCTATCTATAGTGTAAACCCTAATCATATAAACCCTATCGTATAAACTTATACAAATATCGAATTCGGATTAAAAACGAGAAACATGATTATTAACTAAAAATAACTGTATATACACATTTTCTTTTCTATAATAACGGCCAAATGGCAAACCCTTCATCATACTTTTTCTAGAAGTGGAAATTTTATGACGAAATTATTTAGTATAAGAACAAAATAGTTTTGGGACGTGCAAGTAAAAATTCTATAACACGTGCATATACTTTTTAAGTTTTTCTACAAAAATTTCTTTGTTTGTTTTCACGTGATGTGATGGTTTTATTCATCAAAGAAGGCGTACTTTGACCGAATGAAATATAAATTAAAGCTTTGAGAAAAAAGAAATATAAATTAAAGATGATTTTGGTTATTTGAAAATAATTTGATAGCAATTGTGATATTTAAATTAAATGTTTGGTCCGTCAAGGCTGCTGCTACATGTTTATTAACGGTCAAATTGTCTCAAAGATCAAAGAGAGTTCTTATTAATGCATTAGAAATTAGAAAGCCAATGTACTTTTGATTGATCGATCGGTAAAAAGTTGAATGATTGTACTGTTACTGCTGTATTTTTGAGAATTTGGTTTAAAAATATTTCTAGAATTCAATCATATGTCTTAAATGCTAAGTGTTATGTAAATTCCTCCATAACTTTTTTTGTTTTTATTTTTCAATAATAATTAGATTCACAAAAGCCAATCAATAACTAAAATTTATTGGCCATCTATTTATTGAGTCATGTATTTATTGGCCGTATATTTTTGTTTGTTATATATATTTTGATCATTAATTAAATTGACAAGATCAGATTTATAATTCAATCCACCTCTAAAGCCGTAAATAATATCACATAAAAATTATATAGTTCTTTAGAGTCGAGTTTTGATGAAAAAACACTAGACTTAATACTTGGTCTTGACCAAGACCAAAGGCAGTTTTCCATTTGTTATGAATATTGTATGAATATAAGTTTTATGCCGGAAACAAAATACTATAATTTTTTGGTCAAGAATTTAATTGATAATACGGATCGTTAGTTCAAACATTCTCCCAAACACTAAATTATATCACCTTGAAATACAAAATTACCTAAAATCAAATTCTAATAAAAGTTACTAAAGATATTTAACCACTTAGCCAGATACATTTATTTCATAATATAATAATATTTTTATCAGTAATTCGACAAGATCTAATCAAATAAGTTTAAAGTCGAACTCGAATAGAAAAAACTAAAATAGATATTAATCACTCGACCAAACTCGTTTTCCATCAATAATATATTAACATATACTACAACATAGTTAATCTTTCCTTTATAAAAACAGATATTACAAAACTTCTCTTAATATTGTCCTAAAATTCTTGACTGTTGCTATTTTAGCTACAAGAACCAAAAATGTAACTATGGTTTCATTACCAACCGTATAAAAAAAGTCGTTAGTCAAACAAAAACTTTTCAATAGTACCATTATTGGTAAGCATTTCTAGATTTAGAAGAAACCATAAATATTGTCTTACCAAAAAAAAACAATCAAGAAATTCAACAAAAACGTTATAAATTACAAATATTCCATGCTAAAAAGTTGGTCTTCGAAAATATATGTAATGACGTCAGCAAAAACAAGAAAAAAATAGTTCGTCATCAATTTATTTTTTTCTTATAACTTCGTCATCAATATATTTCATGTGCGACAAGATAATAATTGTTTCAAAAAATACAATTATATTACTTCATTGACTCACTTCACTACCCCACAAAACTAACATAATACGATTGATAAGCTCTCTCTTTAATCTCTATAAATATCATAATCTGCAACTATGCAATTATAATATACACAAACATTTGAACAAGCTAAAGATCATTTCATCATCATCAATCTCATTAGAATCTTTGTTTTCTTTTACTTGAATCGATTATAATGTCTCAAAGAGGAAGAGTGAATTCAGAGCCAATGAAGGTTGTGTTTATAAACACACAATATGTTGAAACAGATGCTCATACTTTTAAGACTGTTGTTCAAGAACTTACTGGTAAGGACGCAATTGTTGCTTCTGGTCCTTTTGATCCTCCTTCTGCTTCTGACCATCGTTACGGTGGTGGTAAAGTTAGTGATGATACTAGAAGACAGTTCTACGGTGGCGGTGGCGGCGGAGATGGTGGAGGAAGAGTGGGAACAACGACGGAGTTTGATAGATTTTTTAAAGAGATGCCTCATATGGAGGAGTTGTATAAGTTATGGTCAGAAAATTGAGTTTCATATTACATTTTTGTATTATTCGTTTCTTAAAAATCGGATAAGCTTGTGATTGATTGATTTATTAATCATTTTACTTGGATCTTGACTAGTCATCGGCAGTCAATTATTCGGTTTAACTCGAGTCGGTTCTTTTTGTTTTTTTTACGTTTATTTGATTTTGAAAATATGATAATCATACCGACTACAATTTATATCGGTTCGATTCTTAATTAAAACCAAATAAATTCAAAAATTGAAAGTTACCAAAATACTAGGGGGAGTGTATTGAAACATTGATTTTAAGTGATTTTAGTTTAAGTGGCAAATTATGAGGGATGTATTGAAATATTGATTTTGAGTTATTTGAGTTTAAGTGGCATATCACATATTATTCAAACAAGAATTTCTAAAAATCTTCTAAAATTAAGTGTTATTGAACTAGTGATTTTAAAAACAAAATCATATTCACTGTTATTAGAAAAAAATTAAAGATGTGATTTTAGGTGATTCTCTGCAATTCTAGAGTTATTTAGAGGATTTCTTTAGTTAAAAACACAAAAATTCAAATCTCAAGGTTTTAGGTAGGGATGTTAAAATAGGTAAAAAAACCCGGTTCGAACCCGAGCCCGAAATAAGCCCGCCCAGAAAAAACCCAAAACTGAAAAAGTCCAATAAGACTAGAGTCTTATTAAGACTACCCATATGAAACCCAGAATAATATGGACTTTTTATGGGTACTCATTTGTTGTTCTTTACCATTTAAATTTGTTTGTAGTATTTTTTTTTACTCTCTCTCCTTTTTTACTCTCTCACTTCTTTTTTACTCTCTCTATTCTTTTTTACTCTCTCTCTCTTTTTTACTCTCTCTCCTCTTTTTTACTCTCTCTCTTCTTTTTTACTCACTCTCATCTTTTTTACTCTCTCTCTTCTTTTTATTCTCTTTCCTCTTTTTACTCACTCTCCTCTTTTTTACTCTCTCTCTTCTTTTTATTCTCTCTCTTCTTTTTACTCTCTCTCCTCCTTTTTACTCTCTCTCATCTTTTTTACTCTCTCTCTCTTATTTTTTACTCTTTCTCTTATGTTTTTTA